>JAJIBD010013565.1:0-17119 GCA_021461705.1 Cryptotis parvus | reverse complement strand
GGGTCTTTGGGGCTTACTCTGGTACTGAAGGGCAATGTTTGGCAGTGTTGGGAGGACCCTACGGGTGCCACTGAAAGGTAATGCCTGGCGGTGCTTGGGGACCCTGTGGGATGTGTGGTTGGAACCAGGGTCAGCCACATGCCAGGCAAATTCCCCAACCCACTGCCCTCCTCGGCCATGTTGGGTGTCCCTAAGTGAAGCCAAGATGTGACTGGCCGTGGTTTGGTTGATTCTGAGACCTGACAGGCCTCTCCCCTTGCTTCCACAGGCATGCCCAAAGAAAAGTACGACCCCCGACCCCGGAGAATGTACACGATTATGTCCTCTGAGGGAGGCAGCCAATGGGAAAGAAGAGCGCAGTGGGCGAGCTGGAGATCAGTGGTGAGACTTTGGGGTCCGGATGGGGGTGGTGGGACTGCCCCTCAGACTCGGGCCATTCCAGTTCTGCTGCCAGAGTTTGGGGGGGTTGGGTTTGTTTGATTTTGTATTTTGCAACATCCTACCGTACTCAGGACTAACTCCCAGCTCTACTCCAGACTCACTCATGGCAGTGCTTGGGGGCCAAGTGGAGTATGGGGATTGAACCTGGGTCAGTGGCATAAAACCAGGCCTTCCTTCCCTGGTTTCGCTCCAGCCACCTCCCTTGTTGTCTCGATTTACCTTTCAGCCGAGTGGCTTCATTTTTTTTTTTTTTGGGTCACACCCGGCAATGCTCAGGGGTTTCTCCTGGCTCTGCACTCAGGAATAACTCCTGGCGGCGCCGGGGGGACCATATGGGATGCCAGGGATCGAACCCGGGCCGGCATGAGCCGGCCGCATGTAAGGCAAACGCCTTCCCGCTGGGCTATCACTCCGCCCCCGAGTGGCTTCAGAAACACAAAATTTCACTGGTTTTGCTTGGTGGATTTTGCCTTTTTAAAAATTTTTTATGTTTACAATTACAAAGATATACAATTAAAAAGTTCCTATTTGGGTTTTGGTCATACAGTGTTGCAGCACCCATCCCGCCACCAGTGCCCATCTCCCACCACCAACGTCCCGGTTCCCTCCCCTCCCCAGCCCTCCTCCATGGCAGGTTCTTTATTTCTTTCCATTTCTCTCTCTTTCTCTTTTCCTTCCCTCCAGACTATGGATTACAGAACATACATTAAAGGGTTGTCATGTGTATCTTTTTGGATTTTGCCTTTGTTTAGGGGCAGGCACCTGGCTTACTCCTGGTTCTGTGCTCCGGAGTCATCTGATGGGGGTTTGGCAGACCCTGTGATGCTGTGGGTGGTACCTGGGTCAGTCCGTGTCAGGCAGAAACTGTCCGGACTGTATATGGATCTAGCCACTAATTGGATTGTTGGGGGGGTCACACCCAGCAGTTCTCAGGGGCTTACTCCTGTCTCTGTACTTGGAGCTCACTTCTGAGTGGGCTTGAGGGGCCATCTGGGATGCCTGGGATTGAACCTGGGTCTGACATATGCAAGGAAAGTGCCCTACCTGCTCTACTTTAGCACCAGTCCTGTTTTTTAAGGTCTATACTAAGTATATCAAGGTGTGAAATCTATTTAATTTTTTTTGTGGTAGTATTGAAATACTAATACTTGTTGGCGGAAAGCAGTCATCTTTGCGCCTCTGACCAACAGAGATCTCTAATCAACATCACAGCAACAGATACTGATGGTTTTATTTTATTTTTATTTTTTCCCTTTGGGTCACACCTGGCAACATTCTGGGGTTACTCCTGGCGCTGCACTCAGGAATTATTCCTGGTGGTGCTCAGGGGATCATATGGGATGCCGGGGATTCAACCCGGGTTGGCCACATGCAAGGCAAATGCGGCGACAGCACTTGCACTGTGCTATTGCTCTGGCCCGATCCCGGTGTTTTTAGACCTGCCTCATTCCCTCATCGCACCCATCACCAGACTGTCCCCTTTCCCCATCAGGGTCCCAAAAGGTCCCTCCCCTTCAAATGCCTGGAGTCTGCCATAGTTTTCTGGGCCAACTCTCCAGTTCAGTTGCCTTTGGTCTCAGTTACCTTATTTTTATTTTTTTTTTAATTTCTTTTGGATTTGGGGTCACAGCCGCTATTGTTCAGGGCTTCGTCTGGCTCTGCGCTCAGCGATCATTCCTGGAGGGCTCCGGGAGCCTGTGGGGTGCTGGGGATGGAACCCAGGTTGGCCGCTTGCAGGGCAGATGCCCTCCCCGTGGTGCACGGCTCCAGCCCTCACTTGTCTGGTCCGTTTCTCTCCTAGGGAAAGTCGAGCTTGAGCTCCTCGCTGTGGTCTCTGACTCATTTGACTGCTCTGCATCTGAGCGACAATTTTCTGTCCCGCATCCCATCGGACATCTGCAAGCTGCACAATCTGGCCTACCTGGATCTGTCATCAAATAAAATCCGGAGTCTGCCGGCAGAACTCGGGAACATAGTATCACTCAGGTGTGCTGATTCTTGGCCCGTACTGAATTCTGTTCTCCCCACGCCCCAAGTAAATGGACACAACTCTTTGAAAAGTCTATGATCCTGAAATGGTATCTGGGCCAGGCACACCTAGGTGTAGCCAGTTTTGGGGAGGAAAGCGATGTCAAGGGAATAAAAAAAATCAGTGGGAATGACGAGATAGTATCGCAGGTAGAGGTACTGACCTTGCATGGCGCTGACCTTGGTTTGATGTCCCGCTCCCCATAGTGTCCCCCTGAGACCAGTCAGGAGTGTTCCCTGAGCACAGAGTCAGGAGTCGGCCTTCGCACCACCAGCTATGACTCAAACCCTCTTCCCCGCCCCGCCAAACCAAGCGGATCCGTTACCTACAGTTGTTGTGTAATGTGCTTTATTCCAGCACCAACTCTGGGATGAACCAGTAAAGGTTCTGGTATTTCCCTACTTACGCACTTGTCATGCCAGCAAGCTCCTGCCTTCCTCCCACCAGTGCTGGGTAGCTGGAGTCAGGATCCAGGAAACCATAGCCAATTCCATGAAGCCCTTTGGCAATCCTTTGGGTTTGGTCACTTCTGAGTTCTGAAATCTGAACTTAAATGAAGCCAGAGTTAGTCCTCGAGGGCCCGGAGCAATAGGAGATTGGGGGGGCGCTTGCCTTGCATGTGGCCCACCGGGTTCAGTCCCCGGCATCCCATAGGATCCCCTGAGTTGGTTAAGAGTGATCCCTAAGCACAGAGCTAGGAGTAAACCCTCAGCGTATCTGGTTGTGGTCCAACCTCCACCCCTCAAAAAAAAAAAAATTAGTGCTTGAATATTGGGTGCTGCCATGTTGAGGGGTTGGGGAGGTGGTCGCAGGGTTTGGGCTGGAGTCCTGAGCCTGCTGTCCGCAGGTTGTGTGGTTCTGTGTGTCCTTCTCTAAGAGAGTTTCCTCCACTGCATCTGCCATGGCGCCTTCCCTGGGACCCATCCGGGCAGAGACCAGAGATGCTGACGGACACGGGTTCCTTTGCTCATTGCCACTGTTTGGTCGCTTTTTTTGCATTTTGTGTGAATCACCTCTTTCCTTGCGGGTGCCCTGACTGGATCCCAGTGGGAAACTCACTGCACTCTCTGTGGCCTGCCTCCTGCCACAGCTGCATGGCTTCTTTCTTCTCTTGCCTTCTGCCAGAAAAAGATGAGTGAGAGACAGACAGACAGACAAGACAGACAATGGGTAGGGTGAGTGCTTTGCACACAGCTGACCTGGGTTTGATCCCTGCCACCCTGTAGTGATTCTGGAATAAGCCCTGAACATTGCTGGATGTGACCCCCAAAACTCAACAAAACAAAACATACCCTTTGCAGGTATTTTTTGGAACAATTTTGTTGACTTTTTTTTTTTTTTTTTTGGGTCACACCCGGCAATGCTCGGGTTACTCCTGGCTCTGCACTCAGGAATTACTCCTGGCGGTGCTCGGGGACCATATGGAATGCTGGGGATCGAGCCCAGGCTGGCATAGGCCGGCCGCTTGCAAGGCAAACACCCTACCAGCTGGGCTATCGCTCCCCGCCCCTAATTTTGTTGACATTTTAAATTTTTGTTATTGTTTTACTTTTTGGGTCACACCCAGCAATGCTCAGGGGTTACTCCTGGCTCTTCACTCAGGAATTACTCCTGGTGGTGCTTGGGGGACCATATGGGATGCCGGGATTGAACCGGGTTGGCTGTGTGCAAGGCAAACACCTTACCCGCTGTGCTATTGCTCCGGCCCTCCCTTGACAGTTTTTAGAGGCATAGTTAAGTGATATTCTATTTTAAATTCCCCCTAACTAAATTCACTAATTTCCTTATTTCACACTCTGAATTCTGGAACCTAAATATACCTCATTTCCTATGTGGTGCATATTTGGAAATCAGTAGGAGCCAGTTACTTAGAGCTGGTTTTTTTTTTTTTTTTTTTTCCTTGATTCTCACCCCAAAAATGCTCAGGAGTTACTCCTGGCTCTGTGCTCAGGGATCACTCCTGATGATGCTTAGTGCCTGCTGGATTATTGCTTCAGGCCCCTTCTGTGTGTTTTCTCACAGACAGACAGACAGACACTACACACACGTACATCTCCAGCCTGGCAAACTCCAAGTTTCTTGAAGTGATGTTTATGTGCTGATGTTTGGGCTCTCTGGGTGCCGCGTCATCAATCTTCTGACTTACTGGCTTTTTTTTCTGCATCAACAGGGAACTCCATTTAAATAACAACCTGTTACGAGTTCTGCCTTTTGAGCTGGGAAAACTGATTCAGTTGCAGGCGTTAGGCCTGAAAGGTATGCTGCGCCGGGTGCTTGGTGTGTGTGTCGCGGTGTCTGAGGCCCTGCGAGGGGGGAGTCATTGATTTCTCGGGGGTTCCGTGCTCCAGATCTGGCTTCTAGCAGCCATAGACAAAGCCCCTTTTGCTCCATGCTCCCCCCCACCCTCTTGTCCTGTTTTCTTGCCTGTTCTGATACTCTTCTGGCCCCTGTCCAGTTTTGCTCATCTGTCTGCCCTCTCTCTTTCCATCCTTTTCCTCTTCCTGGCTTCATCTTAGAAGTAATTTGGCACCTTCAAAATGCTTTCCTCCAATTCTCTCCCCAAATGGTGACGTTTCATGGTGAGGCACTCAGAGGCGTTGATTGGTCGTGGCAGTGGCTTCACCACTGTGGGCTGGAGAGGTCGAATAGGGAGGCAGGCACTTGCCTTGCGTGGCTCAGCCAAATTTGATCCACAGCACTACGGGGGGTCCCTGAGCACTGCTGGACATGCCCCACCCAAATGAAAACCAAAAAAAATGACCACTGATGAGGGTTTTCTTTTTTTCTTTTTTCCTATTTGGGTTATACCCAGCAATGATCAGAGGTTGCTCCTGGCTCTGCACTCAGGAATTATTCCTGGTGGCACCTCGAGGACCATATGGGATGCTGGGGATTGAACCCGGGTTGGCCTCTTGTAAGGCAAATGCCCTTCTCGCTGTACTGTTGCTCTGGCCCCACCAGTGAGGTTTCGATAACTGTGTTAGAGTTTCCAGATGTACCCACCTGCTGTGAGAACTGTTGGCACTGGTTAGAGAGGCAGTGCAGGGGAAGGGGCATTTTCCTATCCCACAGCCAACTCGGTTTGATCCCCCAACACTCTGTAGGGTTCCCGAAGCCTACCAGGAATCAACCTAAGCACAGAGTCAAGAGTGAGCCCTAAACACGGCTGGGTATGGCCCCCTAATGGGTATAGGTAAAAACCACTTTTGGGTTGGAGTGATAGCTCTGTGACTACGGTGCTTCCCTCACACATGCCCAGCCTGGGTTTAATCCCTGGGACCACATGTTTCTCCCCTGTCGCCACCTATGTTCTCCCAAGGGCATCCAGGAGTGATACCTAAGCACAGAGCCACAATTAGCCCTGAGCACCGCCTGGTGTGGCCCTCCCCTGCCAAAAAAGGGTAATGTGTTTATGGCAGTAAAAGGAAAGATAACTTTTTCTTTTTTTTTTTCTTCTTTTTTTTGGGGGGGTCTTTTGGGGTCACACCGGCGATGCCCAGGGGTTACTCCTGGCTCTGCACTCAGGAATTGCTCCTGGCGGTGCTCAGGGAACCATATGAGATGCCGGGGATCAAACCCGGGTCAGCTGCGTGCAAGGCAAACGCCCTACCCTGAACTCTCGCTCTGGCCCCCTTCTTTTTCTTCTAAGTCGTTGGACCAACCCACAGATGCTCAGGGGTTCCTCCTGGCTCTGCACTAAGGGATCACTCCTGGTGTTGCTCATGGGACCAGCACAGGGGTCGACCCCCCAAGTCAGGCGGAAGGATCATTTCTGCAGTACGGTTTTGATTTGGATGCAGCTCACTTACCTTTCCCCATCCATTATGTATCCTAAGACTCGAAAGCGAGTCTCGATCCCAAAGACTCATAGACGGGGAGCCCTATGCGGTGGTGCTGGCCCTGAAACCCAGGTCAGCTGATGCAAGGCCAGTGTGCCTTACTCCAGCCTCTCCTGCTATTTGCTGTCTGCTGATTTTAGTTTTCTTTTCTGTTTGTTTGTTTTGGGGGCCATACCCTGTGGTGTCCAGGGGCTTACTCCTGGCTTTTTTTCCCCAGGCCACACTGGTCATTGCTCGGGGGCTTAACTCCTGACTCTGCACTCAGGAATTAACTCCCGGAGGTGCCAGGGACCATATGGGCTGCCAGGCATTGAAGCCGGGTCAGCAGTGTGCAAGGCGCCGCCCTACCCTCTGTGCTATGAGTCCAGCCCTCTCCTCTTGGCTCTGTGCTCAGGAATCATTCCTGGCAGAGGGCCAGAGGCAAGGCAAGCGCCATTTGCTATTGCTGTTTCCCTGTGCTGGTTTTGAAAGGGTCACTTTTGGTTTTTGGTATCAAGGTCATCTTGGAAAAGACTTGAAAAGAACTTGAAATATTACTTGATTCTCTTTTTGGTGGGGGTGTTGGGGGTGGGGGCTTTTGGGTCACACCCAGCAGTGCTCAGGGATTACTCCTGGCTCTGCACTCAGGGATTACTCCTGGCGGTGCTGGGGGACCATACAGGATGCTGGAGATAGAACTGGGTTCAGCTGCGTGCAGGGCAAACACCCTCCCTACCAAACTATCTCTTGGGCCCCGATTCTCTTCTTATTGAGGCTGAGATGGTATTAATTCTTATATGTTTGTTTGCTGGTTTGTTTGTTTGATATTATTTTCCATTGAAAAAAGTCTAGAGTTTCATTTTGTTTTGTTTTGTTTTCCTGCAGGTAGTTCCGCTTGTTTTTCAATCACAGCTCATTTCTAATAAGCGTGGAAGCTTCCAGATGATGTGAATTCAGTTTTTCCCTTTGTGATATCTGCATTCCAGACTTTGCCTTTTTTCCCCCTGGCTCTTACATTAGTTCCAGCTAGGCACACATTTGGGTTCATTTTAGATGCTTTTTTTTTCCTCAACAACCTCAGTGTTTTTTTTTATTCCTGGAATCTTTTGTTTGTTTGGTTGGTTGGTTTGGGAACACCCCTGGTGACGGGCAGGGCTTAGACTTGGCACTGCAGTCATGGCTTAGCCAACAATGCTCGGGGCCCGTCTGGGGTGCCAATTCATCCCCACTGTCTTGGCTCTCCCACCCTGCGTATTTCAAGGGTTTTTGCCTTATTTGGCTGCTGCAGTCTGACCTGGCTCATTCAAGATGTCGGGGTTGGGGTGAGCGTGTCCCCAGTGACTCCTGTCAGGATGTCAGGGTTGGGGTGAGCATGTCCCAGTGGCTCCTGTCAGGATGTTGGGGTTGGGGTGAGCGTGTCCCCAGTGGCTCCTGTCAGGATGTCGGGGTTGGGGTGAGCGTGTCCCCAGTGACTCCTGTCAGGATGTTGGGGTTGGGGTGAGCGTGTCCCCAGTGGCTCCTGTCAGGATGTCAGGGTTGGGGTAAGTGTGTCCCAGTGGCTCCTGTCAGGATGTCAGGGTTGGGGTGAGCGTGTCCCCAGTGGCTCCTGTCAGGATGTTGGGGTTAGGGTGAGCGTGTCCCCAGTGACTCCTGTCAGGATGTCGGGGGTTGGGGTGAGCGTGTCCCCAGTGGCTCCTGTCAGGATGTCGGGGTTGGGGTGAGCGTGTCCCCAGTGGCTCCTGTCAGGATGTCGGGGTTGGGGGGAGCGTGTCCCCCAGTGACTCCTGTCAGGATGTTGGGGTTGGGGTGGGCGTGTCCCCAGTGGCTCCTGTCAGGATGTCAGGGTTGGGGTAAGTGTGTCCCAGTGGCTCCTGTCAGGATGTCAGGGTTGGGGTGAGCGTGTCCCCAGTGGCTCCTGTCAGGATGTTGGGGTTAGGGTGAGCGTGTCCCCAGTGACTCCTGTCAGGATGTCGGGGTTGGGGTGAGCGTGTCCCCAGTGGCTCCTGTCAGGATGTTGGGGTTGGGGTGAGCGTGTCTCCAGTGGCTCCTGTCAGGATGTTGGGATGGGGTGAGCGTGTCTCCAGTGGCTCCTGTCAGGATGTCGGGGTTGGGGTGAGCGTGTCTCCAGTGGCTCCTGTCAGGATGTTGGGGTTGGGGTGAGCGTGTCCCCAGTGGCTCCTGTCAGGATGTCGGGGTTGGGGTGAGCGTGTCCCCAGTGGCTCCTGTCAGGATGTCGGGGTTGGGGTGAGCGTGTCCCCAGTGGCTCCTGTCAGGATGTCAGGGTTGGGGTGAGCGTGTCCCCAGTGGCTCCTGTCAGGATGTCAGGGTTGGGGTGAGCGTGTCCCAGTGGCTCCTGTCAGGATGTTGGGGTTGGGGTGGCGTGTCTCCAGTGGCTCCTGTCAGGATGTTGGGGTTGGGGTGAGCGTGTCCCCAGTGGCTCCTGTCAGGATGTCGGGGTTGGGGTGAGCGTGTCTCCAGTGGCTCCTGTCAGGATGTTGGGGTTAGGGTGAGCGTGTCCCCAGTGGCTCCTGTCAGGATGTCAGGGTTGGGGTGAGCGTGTCTCCAGTGGCTCCTGTCAGGATGTTGGGGTTGGGGTGAGCGTGTCCCCAGTGGCTCCTGTCAGGATGTCGGGGTTGGGGTGAGCGTGTCCCCAGTGACTCCTGTCAGGATGTTGGGGTTGGGGTGAGCGTGTCCCAGTGGCTCATGTCAGGATGTCGGGGTTGGGGTGAGCGTGTCTCCAGTGGCTCCTGTCAGGATGTCAGGGTTGGGGTGAACATGTCCCCAGTGGCTCCCTGTCAGGATGTTGGGGTTGGGGTGAGCGTGTCCCCAGTGGCTCCTGTCAGGATGTTGGGGTTGGGGTGAGTGTGTCCCCAGTGGCTCCTGTCAGGATGTCAGGGTTGGGGTGAGCGTGTCCCAGTGGCTCCTGTCAGGATGTTGGGGTTGGGGTGAGCGTGTCCCAGTGGCTCCTGTCAGGATGTCAGGGTTGGGGTGAGTGTGTCTCCAGTGGCTCCTGTCAGGATGTTGGGGTTGGGGTGAGCGTGTCCCCAGTGGCTCCTGTCACGGTGTCAGGGTTGGGGTAAGTGTGTCCCAGTGGCTTCTGGCGTGTGCTGCCACCTAACTTTGGACACTGGGACGTATGAAGCAAAGAGCAAACCCCACGTCACTCCACACTTGTGTTGCTGGAGCTCCACTATCTTTCACTGTGGTTCCTTTTTGCCCCACCTTAAAAGGGGATGTTGGGGCCGGAGCAATGGTACAGCGGGTAAGACATTTGTCTTGCATGCGGCAGGCCCACTTACCATCCCTGGCATATCATTTGGTCCCCGAAACCCCCGCCAGGAGTTACACCAGAGTACCGCCAGGTGTGGTACAAAAGCCGAATAAATAAATTACAAAAAAAAAATGGGGACGTTGGGGTACAGTGGGGAGAGTGTTTGCCTTTCACACATCTGGGTTTGATCCCCAGCTTCCCACATGGTTCCCTGAGCACTGCCAGGAGTAATTCCTGAGCTCAGAGCCAGGATAACTTAACCCTGAGCATCACTGAGTGTGGCCCAAAAAACTGAAACTAAAAGGGGGGTTAGAGGGGGCTGCCCCAGCACAGACCCTTCCCTTCTTTGTGGTGGTGTTGTCATGAGTCTCAGGTCTACACAGCAGATTGTACCCACACATTTGGGTACAGTCTATGCCAGTGATTAGGTGAGGGGGTCGCCCCTAATAGCGCCAGGGACCCTCTGTGGGAGATGGAACCGGGCTCAGCTGTGTGCCAGGGTGGCGCCTTCCCCTCTGTCCTCTTTCTCTGCATCTTCACGTTTCTTTCCATGTAAATGACAAGGATTTCAGTTGGACTGAGCTGAAAGAAATGTTTCTCAGGGGCCAGGGCCATAGCACAGCCCTTGCCTTGCATGCAGATAACCTGAGTTTGGTCCCCGGCATCCCTTAGCGTCCCTGAGCACTACCACGGTGACCCCTGAGCACCACTGAGTGTGTCTGCCCCCCATCCTCACCAAAAAGTGAATAGATATTTCTTCTGTCTCGCCAGAAACGACTTCTCTTGTTTCTTTCTGGCCCTTCCTTCTAAGCCATTAGTTCCAGGGATGTTTGGTAGTTCTTGTTGAAACTTGGATTCTCTCTCTCTCTCTCTCTCTCTCTCTCTCTCTCTCTCTCTCTCTCTCTCTCTCTCTCTCTCTCTCTCTCTCTCTCTCTCTCTCTCTCTCTCTCTCTCTTTTTTTGGGTCACACCCGGCAATGCTTAGGTTTCTCTTGGCTCTGGAATTACTCCTGGCGGTGCTCAGGGGACCATATAAGATGCCAGGGATTGAACCCAGGCCCGCACGGGCCGGCCGCATGCAAGGCAAACGCCCTACCCGCTGGACTATCACTCCAGCGCCTCTCTCTCATTGATTGATTTGTTTATTTGTTTATTTATTTATTTATTTTTGCTCTTGTTTTTGAGGGGTCACACCTGACAATGCTCAGGGGTTACTCCTGGCTCTTCACTCAGGAATTACTCCTGGTGGTGCTCGGGGGGACCATATGGGATGCCAGGGATCAAACACGGGTCAGCTGCGTGCAAGGCAAACGCCCTTCCACTGTCCTATCGCCGGCCCCAATTTAGCTATTTATTTACTCTGGCTGTGAAAACGCTGAATTTGACAGGCACCATGTTCCAAAAAATAAGTTGACACACTGACGTTGGGTGAGGTTTCCCACAGGATCTTGGTGATATCTTTGAGTAGCCAAAATAGTTGGAGTTTTGTTTTGTTTCAGCTTGGGATTTGATTTTGGTGCCACAACCCAGCAGTTCCTGGCTCTGCACTCAGACTTTGGCACTCCTGGTGGAAGTGGAAAATCATATGGGATGCCGGGATTGAACATTGGTTTGCCCTGTGTAAGGCCGGTGCCCTCTCCACTGTGCTATCGCTATGACCCCTGGCAGCCCCTTCTGTCCTTCTAATAGAGCTGTTGGTCAGAGAGTTGGGGTCATCCTCCTGGCTGGGCCCAGGGCCATTCTTGGGGCTTAGAGCTTTCCTTTTTTCCCCCCTCCTTTTGGGTCACTCCCGGCAATGCTCAGGTTATTCTTGCTCTACATTCAGGGATTCCTCCTAGGGGTACTGGCGGGACCATATGGGATGCCGGGATCGAACCCGGTTGACCACTTGCAAGGCAAATGCCCTCCCCCCACTGAACTATTGCTCCAGCCCCTAGAACTTTCTTTCTTGATTCTTCCTTGTGGAATCGATCTTCTCCCATTGAATCTGCTTTCTTCCATCTCCCATTCCCTAGTCTTTTGTGGAAGGGAAGAACAGCCTCCAGAACACGCTGGCCCCACCTGGCAGGCGTCGGAACCCAGCTCTTCCGGAAGGCTCTTCAGGCAGGGCTATTATTCCTCGTGCCTGCCTAAGAAGCCCCCAGGGGTCAGGGGCGCTTTGCCCGCCCCCGGCACAGCCACGGTCTACGCAGTTGGGGTGGTGCGGTGCAGGGTTTCCCCCAGCACTTATTTCTGCTCTTAGTCTTCCCCCAGCTCTGACCAGCTTGGCCAGACTCGATGCATCGATGTGTCGCCAGACTGGCAGTGCTTGGACCCCGGTTCTCTCCCTCTCAAATTCTCTTTCCCTTCGTTTTGGAATGATTAGGACAAAAGAGGGAATGAGGCAACTGACTAGACAGCGCTCCTGAGTAGCTCTGGAGTGACACAACACACACTTGCCATTCCTTCAGGCTGCCTAAGAAAGGGGGGGAAATTTGGGGTCTTCCCGGCAGATACTGACGGCGGGTGCATTTCTCCTGCCTTGCTTGCTACGGCCCTAGTTCACGACCCACTAGTATTTCAGACCATCTGATCCTTGTGCTATTTTTTTCTGTTCTCTCTCTTTTGCCCTTTTTTTCCCCCTCAGTTTTGCAAAGCTCGGCATCCTGATGGTGGGTTTCCTTTTGTTGTCCCCCTCTTCCTTTGAAAACCCAATTTCCAGGAAATCCCCTTACCCAGGACATACTGAACCTCTATCTGGAACCGGATGGAACTAGAAGGCTACTGAACTATTTGCTTGATAACTTGGCAGGTACTGCAAAAGAAGTAAGTGGTTGTTGGCCGACACCATTCTTTCTGGAAGACCCGTCTGAGCATTGCTTTAATTCTGTGCTTTTGTGTGTCTGATCAGTGTCCACGGAGCAGCCGCCCCCAGGTCGTGGATCATGCTGCAGGAACCCGGACCGAACGAGGCCCACGGGTGGGTGCCCAGCTTGTTTCAGCCCCTGGGTAGACTCGGGCTCTGGATATGCCCTGCTCTCCTGCCACGCTTCCAAGCGCAGACAGTGCGCCCATTGGAGGCCGAGAGATCTGATCTAGACAGTGCGCCCATTGGAGGCCGAGAGATCTGATCAGAAACAGCAAGCGGGGCCCGAGGATGGGTCGTGGTACTCACCTTGCATGCGCTGACCCAGGTTTGACCCCTGGCACCACGCAGGGTCCCCTGAGCCCGCCAGGAGGGACTTGGAGCACAGAACCTGGAGTGAGCCCTGAGCACTGCCAGGTGTGGCCAGAAACAACCCAACCCACCCGACCCCCAAACACAAACAGACCTTGGTCTTAGATCACAGTGGTGCCAGAAGGGCGCCTAATTCTTGCCTTGCCTATGGCCAGACCCAGTCCTGTGCTGCAGATGACCCCCTCAGTCCACCAGCGGCAGCCCCGAGTACGGCCAGGGGTGGCCTTTCCCACTTCCCACAGAAAAAGCTCAGAGTCTTTGCCCTACCCCGCTAAGACAGTTTTCAGGGGTGGGGTTGGACCACACCTGGCGATGCTCAGGGCTTACTCCTGACTACACTCGGGGATCATCCTGGTGGGTCTCGGAGGACTATGTGGAATGCCAAGGATTGAACCCAGGTCCACCATGTGCAAGAAAAGTGTCCTGTCATTCTGGCCCAAAGATCAGAGTCATTGATTTTTATTGTTTTTACTTTTTTTTGTAATTTTTTGGGCTATCCCTTAAGTGCTCAGGGATTACTTCTGACTCTGCACTCAGAAATTACTTCTGGCCATACTTGGGGGACCCTGTGGGATGTTGGCGATCAAACCCAGGTCAGCCACATGCAAGGCAAACGCCCTCCCCTTCTGTACTATGGCCTGGTCAGTCCACGGAATCTCTGCTGTCTCTGGGCCTCCGAGCCATCAGCCCTCCCTCTGAGGCTGGTAACCCGTACGACTGCAGTCTGTTCCCACACCTGTTCGTCAGTGTAAGCTCGCATGGTGGCACGGTGCCCTCCCATCCGACCAGAGAATGGCTTTTTCCCTGGTGCCGTTTTGGGTGGATTCTGCTGGCAGGTCCCTCTAAGGGAGAGCTGGTGACGCTCTCATGGCGGTGGGTGGAGGGAGGAGGGGCCGTGTGTGTGGTTGTCCTGCCCCTGGGTGTGACCCCATCCTCCTCTCCTGCAGCTTTGCTCTCCGTCATGTGCTATAACGTGCTCTGTGACAAATACGCCACCCGGCAGCTGTACGGCTACTGCCCGTTGTGGGCGCTCAATTGGGACTACCGGAAGAAGGCCATAATCCAGGAGCTCGTGAGCTGCAACGCCGACATCATCAGCCTGCAGGTGAGCCAGCCCCGTGCCCGCCCAGGTGATGTTTCATGCCTGAATAATCCGGAGCTTGAAACCGCATAAAGCCTCCACTGAGCTGACGGAATCCCACCCCCAACCCCTCTTCCCCCCCCAATAATTCAACGTTCAGAGGAGAAGCTAAAATAAAGGAACGATTGATACATTGAGAAGGGAAGCAGAGAGGGGCTGGAGTGATGGCACAGCAGGGAGGGCGTTTGCCTTGCATGCACCTGACCCAGGTTCTGTCTCTGGCATCCCATATGGCGAGCATCGCCAGGAGTAATTCCTGAGTGCAGAGCCAGGAGTAACCTCTGAGCATCGCTGGGTATGACCCAAAGAGAATAAAAAAAAAGAAAAGCAGAGAATGTGCTTGCCTTGCATGTGATCCACCCTGGTCTGATACCTGGGCCCCCCATTGTGTCCCCTGAGCCCGGCTTGGAGGGGGTCCCTGGGCAGAGTCAGGAGGAAGCCCTGAGCACTGCTCTGTGTGGCCCTTGTTTCTTTTCCCCACCCAAAAAAGGACAGGTAGGGCCTGCAGCGATAGTCCATTGAGTAGGGCGTTTGCCTTGCACACGGCTGGACCTGGGTTCGAACCCCGCATCCCATATGTGTCCCCTGAGCACCGCCAGGAATAATTCCTGAGTGCAGAGCCAGGAGTAACCCCTGAGCATTGCCAGGTGTGACCGAAAGGGGGGTGGGGGAGAGGACAGGTAATAGGAGGAAATAGATGCTTCTAGAGGCTTGTATAATTCTTTTTGTTTTGGCTGGGGTTTTTTGTTTTTTGTTTTTTGTTTTGCTTTTTGGGTCACACCTGGCATCTCTCAGGGGTTACTCCTGGCTCTGCACTCAGGAATTACTCCTGGCGGTGCTCGGGGACCATATGGGATGCCCGGGATCGAACCCAGGCTGGCACAGGCCGGCCGCGCGCAAGGCAAACATCTTACCCGCTGGGCTATCGCTCTGGCCCTGTTTCAGCTGGTTTGGGGGCCACACCCGCAATGTGCAGAGTCTCCTCTAGGCTCTGTGCTCAGGGATCACTCTGGGCGGGCTCAGGTGACCCTTTGCCAGGGATTAAACCGGATCAGATGTGTGCAAGACCAGTGTCCTCCCTGCTGAACTTCCAAGCTGGCCATTTCCATGCTGGATTGATGATAAACCATCGATCCTTGTCCAGTGGGTCTGTGTGTAAAGGTCCCAGTTTTTAATTGCCATTTGGTCCTAGATCAGCGGCATGTCCCCAGGGGGTGGAAGATCTCCAAGACGCAGGTTAGTTAGTGAGACTCTTTGTCTTCCCACACGACTTGCTGTTCCTATTCCTGTCTCCACAGGAGGTGGAGACCGAACAGTATTACAGCTTTTTTCTGGTGGAACTGAAGGAGCGGGGGCTATAACGGGTTCTTCAGCCCGAAATCAAGAGCGAGGACCATGTCGGAGCAAGAACGCAAGCACGTGGACGGGTGTGCGATATTCTTCAAGACTGAGAAGTAAGCTGCTCTCTTGCCTCTTGTTATTCTTTTTTGTTTTTTCTTTGCCATCACACCCTGCGGTACTCAGAGCTTCCTCCTGGCTCTGCACTCAGGAGTCACTTCCGCAGTACTCAGGGGACTCTATAGGGGATCGAACTGCTGCATTGGGGTTCAGTTGAAGTGGTTGACCGAAGGGGAATTGAAAGATTGGATTAACACCCGAAGAGGACAGTGGGGCGGGCATGCAAAGCTGCTTTTATATCTTACCAACATGCATTTTCGTACAGAGGGTTTTTTGTTTGCCTTTTTGGATCACACCCGCGATGCTCAGGGGTTACCCCTGGCTCTGCAGTCAGGAATTACTCCTAGCGGTGCTCGGGGGACCATCTGGGATGCCGGGATTGAAGCAGGTTGACTTTGTGCAAGGCAAATGCCCTCCCCCTGTGCTACCGCTCTGGTCCCAAGGGATGCATTTTTTTTTTTTTGCCTTTTTTAGGGTCACACCCGCAATGCTCAGGGGCTACTCCTGGCTCTGTACTCAGGAATTACTCCTGGCGGTGCTCGGGGACCATATGGGATGCCGGGATCAAACCCAGGCCGGCAGAGGCTGGCTGCGTGCAAGGCAAATGCCCTACCCGCTGGGCTATCGCTCCGGCCCTGGGATGCATTATTTTTGACTGATGTTTACTTGGGTTGAACTCCTGTTGTTACTTGAAGCACCTTTTTTTTTCTTTCTTTCTTTTTTGGGTCATACGCAGTGATACTAATGGGTTACTCCTGGCTCTGCACTCAGGAATTACTCTTGGTAGTGCTTAGGAGACCATATGGGATGCCAGGGATTGAACCCAGGTCGGCGGTGTGTACAAGACAAACGCCCTCCCCGTTGTGCTATTGCTCCGGCCCTTACTTAAAGCACCTTGTTAGTGACATTCCCTGCAGTGCCCCGGAAAGACATTCCTTAAGATTATTCCATACTAGAAGCTGGACTCCTGCAACAGGAAGCCGCAGTCTGCAGCTGTCTTGGCTTCTGATACAAATGTGTTTTCACAAGGCCTTCGTTTTCGACCTGGGAGATAGGACGGTGGGGATGGTGCTGTCCTTGCATGGGACTGACCCAGGTTCAATCCCCTGGCACCCCGTAGGGTCCCCTGAGCCAGGAGTCCTGAGAGTCACCAGGAGTGGCCACCAAATCAAAAAAGAAACCAAAAGGTATTATTGGAGGTCAGAGCAGAAATCCAGCAGGTGAGGGAGTCACCTTGCATGCGGCCAGCCTGGGTTCGAGCCCCAGCGTCATGTATGGTCCCCTGCCTGGAGTGATCCCCTAAGCACAGAGCCGGGAGTCGGGCCTCGACTTCGCGGATGCGACCCCTCAAAACATCACTTTAGTTGGAGCCTTCAGCAGATCAAGACCTGCGATGTGTGGGAAACTTGGTATTCTCAAGGAGTGGCCTCCCGAAATTGATTTTTTCAGATTTATTTGATTTGGGTTTTCTTTTCTCCTCCCCACCCCTTTTTTTCTTTCATTGCCAGCAGTCCAGTGCTCAGTGATGCCATGATTTGGGAGGCCAGTATTACCCCATTCACCCCCAGGCTCTCACGTGCCCATTCATCCCCTTTTGCATGTTCCTGGGTGTGTGTGTGTGCGCATCTGTTTCTGTTGTAGATTCACTCTGGTTCAGAAACACACTGTTGAATTTAACCAGCTGGCCATGGCCAACTCCCGAGGGCTCGAAGCCATGTTGAATCGGGTCATGACTAAGGATAACA
>JAJIBD010013564.1:0-49504 GCA_021461705.1 Cryptotis parvus | reverse complement strand
TTTTTTTCTTATATAGCTGTACCAGTGCCTGATATATCCTGGATATTAGCCCCCTTATCAGATGGGTATTGGGTGAATATTCTTTCCCCATTCTGTGGACTGTCTTTCTATCTTGGTCACTGTTTCTTTTCGAGGTGCAGAAGCTCTTCAGTTTCATGTAGTTCCATATGTTTATATTTTCTTCTAGTTGCTTTGTTAATGGTGTTTAACCTTTGAAGATGTCTTTAGCTTCAATGTTTGACAAGGAAGAAATCCGAATGGCCAAAAGGCATATGAAAAAATGCTCATCATCACTAATCATCAGAGAGATGCAAATCAAAGCAACAATGAGATATCACCTCACACCACAGAGAATGACCCATATCCAAAAGGGTAAAAGCAACAAGTGCTGGCGTGGATGCGGGAAAAGGGGGCTCTCATACATTGTTGGTGGGAATGTCAACTTGTACAACCTTTCTGGAAAACAATATGGACATTCCTCCAAAGATGAGAAATTTAGCTCCCCTTTGACCCAGCCATACCACTCCTGGGAATATACCCTGGGAAGCCAAAAACACACAGCGGAAACACAATCCGCACTTTTATTTTCATAGCAGCACTATTCACAATAGCCAGAACCTGGAAACAAACAGTATTCCCGAGAACTGATGACTGGATAAAGAAACTGTGGTACATCTACACAATGGAATACTATGCAGCTGTCAGGAAAAATGAAGTTATGAAATTTTGCTATAAATGGATGGACATGGAAAGAATCATGTTGAGTGAAATTAGTCAGAAGGAAAGAGAGACACATAGAATGACTGCATTTATTTGCATGACATAAATATACCAGGTGATCTTACCAAAAGTGGAAATTGTCACAAGCACGTGGAGTCAGAGGTTAGGTAAGATAGAGAAGGGAACATGTGTGAATAAATGTCAAAAGGTCTGATACCAACATAGAACTGAGCATTAAATACAGACAAAAAATGCAAATGATGGCTTCTAAGTGTATGTAGTGCAACCCACAATGTGTGGGAGAAGGAGGAGAGAGAGAGGGGAGAGAGAGAGGGAGATAAAGAACCTGCCATTTACATAAATATATATGTACATATTATGATACCAATATCCAAGGTCAAGTGAAGCATATATCGGGAGGTCTTGTCAAAGGTGGAAATTATCACAAACGTGTGGGGAGTCAGAGTTTAGGAAAGACAGAAAATGGAACAGGGTGCTAATAATAGTCGAAGGTACTAATGCCAACCTAGAACTGAGCATGAAATAGAGGCAAAAGGATTCACATGACAACCTTTTAATGTATTTTCTGTAATCCATAGTCTAGAAGAGAAGGAAAAGAGAAAGAGAGAGAAAGGCAAAGAAATAAAGAACCTGCCATGGAGGTGGGCTGGGGGAGGGAGGGGGAGGGAACCGGGGATGTTGGTGGTGGGAGATAGGCACTGGTGGAGGGGCGGGTGCTGAAACACTGTATGACCAAAACCCAAACATGAACTTTTTAATTGTATATCTTTTTATTTGTATGGAGATGGGCACTGGTGGAGGGGACGGGTGCTGAAACACTGTATGACCAAAACCCAAACATGAACTTTTTAATTGTATATCTTTTTTATTTGTATATCTCACGGTGGTATAAAAAAATACTTAAAAAAAAATAAATGTAAGGCAAATTAAAAAAAAAAAGAACCTGCCATTTAGGCAGGACGTGGGAGTGGGGAGGGAATTGGGGACATGTGTGGTGGGTGATGGGCACTGGTGGAGGGCGGGTGCTGGAACACTGTGTGACAGAAACCTCCAAGCGTGAACAACGTTGTACTTGTATATATTCCACGGTGGTATAATAAAATGCTAAAAAACATAAATAAATAAATAAATAAATAAATAAATAAATAAAAAACCAGAGTTGCCTTCCATGACAACCTCCTAGTTTATTAACAAGTCAAAATGATAAATGCTTCTAACTAAATATATCCAAGACTTTCTTCAAGATTACTCTGTGGTCTGTATGGGTAAGGAATTCTGAAATACCTTAATAGTTAAAAGAGAAAATCTTACCATTAAGGATTATCAGGCTTAAAAAAGAAATTTCTTCTAATTTATTTGAAAAAAGTTCGCATTATTGGCCAGGGAGTAAAACATTAAACATTACTTTGCTATTTGAGATATTTTAATTTCCCATCCTATTTGACTTTGGCATCTATGGACCCATAACCCATAATTTTAGTATCTTCTGAAAATTTACCAATTCATATATTTCACTATAAATTCCCCACTTAAGTCATGCTTTCTTAAATAATGTATCTTTCTAAGGACTATCCTTTCTGCTATCATTTCAAATACATTGATGCAAATGCATATGGGGGAGAAGTAATAGGAAAGGACATTTCTAAAAGGTGCAGCAGGGGCCGGAGCGATAGCCCAGCGGGGTAGGGCGTTTGCCTTGCACGCGGCCAGCCTGTGCAGGCCCGGTTAGATCCCCGGCATCCCATATGGTCCCCCGAGCACCGCCAGGAGTAATTCCTGAGTGCAGAGCCAGGAGTAACCCCTGAGCATTGCCGGGTGTGACCCAAAAAAGCAAAAAATAAATAAATAAATAAAATAAAAGGTGCGGCAACCTACAAATATAAAGAAGTTCATTATGGATTTTCCAGAGGTTTTTTCCAGTTCATATTGTAAGTTGAGGTTATTCCCTTAATATCAACTGGCAGGGTTTTGACGTTTTACATTTGACCACACGGCATCCTTTCTTTCTCCCAGTCTAGAGCTCAAGGCTTCAGAGGTCAAAACAAGAAAATTTTCTGTCAGTATGAACTGCCTTTAGGCCTGGCCACTCGGACACCTTCCCCAGAGCCCAAGGCTTGGAAGACCACTATAAATTACAAACACTCCAATTCCCCCCAAAACATTCAGGAATATCTGGGTCACTTAAGACCAGAGCCTCACGGCTCCTGATCCTAAACTGAGTCTCTGAGGAGCCACACTCTCAGAAGCCCAGGAAAATCTTCTTCTAGGTCTCCTTGGGGTCTGAGGTGAAAAGGATTAGGATGGAAACACATGATTGCAAAGCTGATGATGTTAGAGCAAGAACTGGAGAGTGCAAGAAGGACCAGTTCTTAGAGTCGACAAATTACTCTATCAGATCCTTCCTCTCAGCGTGAACCCCATAAATGCTTGCATAAGAAAGTATCATTTCCTATCAGTGTTGGAATATGTGCTTCAGGAGGTACTTAGGAATTAATTAGCATAGTATTTGCAACATTGCACATGGTGGCTGATGGACATTTTATAATAGTAATTAATATTGCTCTCAAATTTGCATTAGGTAATTGGAGACATAATATGTGTGCAGCTTGACAATCTTTACATTAGCAGTTTGATGGACAGTGAATACAGGGGATGTGTCATTTCATTCTTGTAAATGTTTTTAGTAGGATTTAATTGTATTTAAAAAAAATATATTTTAATCAGTAAATGTTAATTAGAACATTTATTATTTGTATTTTACTTGTGAGCAGTCTAGAATAAAAATAACTTTTTGTAAATTTATGAAAAGTATTTTAATCTTTTGATATTTTTTTTATTTTGTATGAAAATCTATTGAAATTTATTCATGTTGAATGCAATAGAATTGTTTAATCTTTTATATAATTGCTATTAATAGAACATAACTCAAGGGGGAAATAATGATTATAATAATATAATTATTGGTACTGTAGAAAAGGAGGCAAAAATTAAATTCATGGAATAAATACATAACAATTTATAAATTTTATTTTATAAAGCATCAAAACAACACTCAGATGTATACAATTAATAATTTACTTGTTTTATTTAGTTGTTTTCAGTATCCTTACAAATTATACAAAAAGCCACAGATTTACACTTTTTTTTAGTTTATTATAAAAATGTATTTGTCAAGATAAGTGATTAGAACATGTTTTTCATAATAGTTTGTTAGTTTGATTTATACTCTTTAAATATTCAGACTTATAGTAAATAGCCTTGTGTTTGTTTTGCTCCAGGGCCCCACAAATATTCGGGGTGAGAGTATTCCCTTTTAAACTCTGGAAATCTTAAAGGTCATTTTCTTATTAGCAGCATGTTTAGGTTGTGGTTGGAACATAATTCACCTTGTTTGCTGTGGCTGTCTTGCTAATTATCCACAGGAGATTTTCGTGAGCTTTATGTATCTTAGGCATGGTCTGCTGCACCACATAAATATGGGACTTCTGAGGGCCTGTCAAGAAAGGTATCTCCTGGAATTCCTTTCCATAGAGCCTGGCTGCAGGCTCACCTGTAAGCATGCTGAAAATTAATTTGGAATTGCAAGTCACCCTTGAAAGTGCTCACTAGATGTGGGAGAGAAATGGCAGGAATAGGAACTGGAACCAACAAAACTTGTCTCATGCCAGGCCACTATTTTTTGATCCACCTCCTACATGAGGTTACAGCTCTTGTTTCAACATATGGTTGGAAGTGCCTCTGGTCTTAGGTAGCGTGCTTTATTGCAAAAAGCATTCTCATTTCCTGTGGTGGCTGCAATAAATTAGCAAGAAAAAAAGGTTTTTTCACAGAGATCTGGAAGCCAGAAGTCAGTTTTATAGCATAAAAACCAGTGTCCAAAGAATGCACTACTTGCCTCTACCAACTTCTGGTAGTTGTCAACATACCTTGACTTGTCTGTTGTATCATTCTAGTAAGGGCAGGAGAATCTATTCCTTCCCTGCCTTCTCTTTTTGCTTGTTTGGTTGGTTTGGGGGATATGTTTGTGTTGGGGGGTCACAGCCAGTGGTGCTCAGGGATCACTCCTGGAGGTGCTCAGGGTACCAAAAATAGTACTGGCGATCAAACTGGGTCCACCATGTGCGAGAAGGACCTTCCCTTCTGTACAACCTCTGCTACCCTATCATTATTTTAGTGATTCCTTTGTCTACTTTGAGTAGCAAGAAAATGTTGGTTTCATAGAAGCTGTCTGAATATTCCCATTTCAGAAGAGCTTAGGAATAGGTAGTAGGTCTTCTTTGAAGGTTTGGAAGAACGCAGTAGTGAACTCACTGAACCTAGGATTTTAACAAGGTGGTGTAGTTTCTACTTTATGCTAAATCCATCTTGGGAGGTTGTAAAGCTATAAAAATTTATCCACTGCTTCTAGATTCTCTAATCTAGTAACACAAAGTTGCACATAGTAATCTCAACAGTGCATAATATTTCTTATTTCTACAATGCTTATTGTAATTTCTCCACCTCAGGATTCTATTCTTTTCTTTAATTTCTTTCTTTTTTTTTTTTTTGTTACTCCTGGCTCTGCACTCAGGAATTCCTTTTAGAGGTAATCACAAGGAGTAACTGCGGGGACCATTTGGGTTGTCAGGGACTTCGCGACTGTACTATTGCTCCTGCCCACCCAATTCAGGTTCTTAAAGTCAGCACTGCTGGTCTGCCATACAAAGCAGCATTTATAAGGAACTAGGATCCTATTCTTTTGGCTGGCTGGAATTTTTTCAAAGTTAACCCATCACTGGTATATAATTCCTTCTTAATATCATAGTTTTTCAATTCTACTTTCTTAAAGATATTATAGTAGTATGCCTTCTTTTAGATTCATACATTGTTATAGAAAATTTACCCATAAAGTGAGAACTTGGGACTTATACTGTGTTATAAGAAACTTCCCAGCAAGTGTACTTGGAGTTTCTCCCACCACTTAGAGTAAGACATCAGCCTTTTCCCCAAAATCAGTGACTTTTCTATATACAAATAGCAAAAAGAAAACAATTGTGCCACAGAAAGTCAAATACCTTGGAATCAGCTTAACTAAGAGTGTAAAGGATCTATACAAAGAAAACTACAAAACACTGCTTCAAGAAAGAAAAAGGTAACACTAGGAAATGGAAACACATTCCCTGCTCATGGATTGGGAGGATAAACATGGTCAAAAATGGTAATACTCACTAGAGCTTAATACAGATTCAATGCCAACCCTATAAGAATACCCATGACATTCCTCAAAGTAATTGACCAAACATAAAATTTGTATGGAAAATACAAATTTCCATATAATTATATGGAATAATAAACCCCCAAGAATAGCTAAAGCAATCCTCAGGAAAAGAAGATGGGAGGCATCATCCTCCCCAACTTCAAACTGTACTACAAAGTGGTAGTAGTTAAAACAGCATGGTATTGGAATAAAAACAGACCACCTGTGAACGTATAGAATAGAGCTGAGTATTCTGGCAGCCATCCTAACATACATGACCATTTAATCTTTGATAAAGGAGCGAAAAGTACAAAATGGAACAAGGAACGCCTCTTCAACAAGTGGTGCTGGGAAAACTAGACAGCTATATGTAAAAAAATGAATTTGACCTTTGTCTAACACCTTGCACAAAAATCAGATAAAATGGATTAAAGATCTCAATATTAGACCTGAATCCATAAAAGTATGTCGAAGAAGATATAGGAAAAATCCTCCACGACATTGAAGCTAAAGGCATTTTCAAATATGAAACACCACTAACAAAGCAATTGAAAGCAAAGATAAACATATGGAACAACATGAAACTAAAAAGCTTCTGCACCTCAAAAGAAACAGTGACCAAAATACAAAAACAGTCCAGAGAATGGGAAAGAATATTCACCCAATACCCATCTGATAAGGGGTTAATATCCAGGATATATCAGGCACTGGTAGAACTTTACAAGAAAAAAACACCCAACCCCATCAAAAATGGGGAGAAGAAATGAACAAAAACTTCGACAAGGAAGAAAATTGAATGGCCAAAAGACATATGAAAAAATGCTCCATTATCACTAATTGTCAGAGAGCTGCAAATCAAAACAACAATGAGATATCATCTCTCACCACAGAGACTGGCACATATTCAAAAGTGCAAGGAAAGCAAATGTTGGCATGGATGCTGGGAAAAAGGGACTCTCATCCACTGTTGGTGGGAATGTCGACTGGTACAGCCTTTCTGGAAAACAATATGGACATTCCTCCAAAGACTAGAAATTGAACTCCCATTTGACCCAGCCATACCACTCCTGGGAATATACCCTGGGAAGACAAAAACACACAGCAGAAACACCATCGCACTTATATTTTCACATAAGCACTATTCACAATAGCCAGAATCTGGAAACAACCAGAGTGCCAGAGAACTGATGACTGGATAAAGAAACTGTAGTACATCTACACAATGGAATACTATGCAGCTGTTAGGGAAAATGAAGTTATGAAATTTGCCTATAAATGGATGGACATGGAGAGGATCATGTTGAGTGAAATTAGCCAGAAGGAAAAAAGACAGATATTGAATGACTGCATTTATTTGCATAATATGAATATATATGTATATATATAAGTATATATATACTTGTATATATGTATATATACATATATACTTGTATATGTACAAGTATATATACATATAGGTTGTATATATGCATACACACACACACATATATATATATTCCAATATCCATATATATATATATATATATATATATATATATATATATATTCCAATATCCAAGGTCAGGCAAAACATGGATCAGGAAGTCTTGTCAACAGGTGGAATCTACCACAAATGTGTGGGAGTCAGAGGTTAGATAAGACAGAGAAAGGAACAGTGTATTAATAATCGTCAAAAATAATACCAGCCGAAAACTGGGCAGCTACATGTAAAAAAATGAACTTAGACCTCCTTCTAACGCCATGCACAAAAGTCAGATCAAAATGGATTCTAGATCTCAACATCAGACATGAATCTATAAGGTACATCGAAGAAAACATAGGAGAAACGCCCTACGACATCGGAACGAAAAAGTATCTTTAAAGATGACACACCACTGACCAAGCAAATGGAAGCAAAGTTAAACAAATGGGATTATATAAAACTAAAAAGCTTCTGCACCTCAAAAGAAACGGTGACCAAGATACAAAGACAATCCACAGAGTGGGAAAGGATATTCACCCAATACCCATCTGACAAGGGGTTAATATCCAGGATATATCAGGCACTGGTAGCACTCCACAAGAAAAAAACAGCCAACCCCATCAAAAAATGGGGAGAAGAAATGAACAGAAGCTTCCAAAAAAGAAGAAATTCGAATGGCCAAAAGGCATATGAAAAGTGTTCTTCATCTTTAATCATCAGGGAGATGCAAATCAAAACAACAATGAGGTACCATCTCACACCACAGAGACTGGCACACATCCAAAACAGCAAGAACAACCAGTGCTGGCGTGGATGTGGGGAAAAAGGGACTCTGATCCACTGTTGGTGGGAGTGCGACCGGTCCAGCCCTTTTTGGAAAACAATATGGGCATTCCTCCGAAAAACTAGATATTGAGCTCCCATTTGATCCAGCAATAGCACTCCTGGGAATATACCCGAGAGACCGAAAAACACATAGCAGAAACACTATCTGTACTTCTTTATTCATCTCTGTGCTATTCACTATAGCTAGAATCTGGAAACAACCTAAATGCCCGAGAACAGAGGACTGGCTAAAGAAACTGTGGTTCATCTACACTATGGAATACTATGCGGCTGTCAGAAAAGATGACATTATGAAATTTACCTGCAAATGGAGGGACATGGAGACTATCATGCTGAGTGAAATTAGTCAGAAGGAAAAGGACAGATATAGAATGACTGCATTCATTAATACGACATAAATAGATACCAGTGTTTTACTAAATGTGGGAAATGGTAATGGCAGATTAAGACTCACCATTGAATATACACAAAGAGACTTAAGTGATAAACTCTAAATACCTGTAGGGCTAGCCACAATGTGTAAAATAAGAGGGCAGAGAGATGCAGAGACAGAGAGAGAGACAGAGAGAGAAAGAGAGGAAACTGGGGTACCTGCTATTAAGGCAGCATGGGGGGTGGGCAGGAGGGGGTGGGGTACATTGGTGGTGGAAATGGGGCACTGGTGGAGGGATGGGTGCTGGTATACTGTATTACCAAGAACCAATTATGATCACCTTTGTAATTGTATGTTTCACTGTGGTATAATAAAAAATTAAAAAAAAAATAATAATAATACCAGCCTAGAACTAAGCATTGAATATAGGCAAAAAAGAATCACACGATAGCTTCAAAATGTATGTATTGCAATCCACAATGTGTAAGAGAAGGAAAAGAGAGAAAGAGAGAGAGAAGAGATAAAGAACCTGCCATAGAAGCAGCAAGGTAGGGGGCAGGAATTGGAGACATTGGTGGTGGGAGATGGGTACTGGTGGAGGAGGGAAGGGTGCTGGAACACTGTATGACCGAAACAGGAATTGAACCCAGTGACCCACATTAAACCCATTTGCCCTAAAACCACTGTACTATCACTTCAGCCCTTTTTTTCAGTAGGGAAAAAGTCTAGGGTCATCCAGCGCTGAGGTAGATGATAGAGATAAGACACAGGAACATCTAATCAACAGGGAATTTCAATTCAGTCACTTTGCAGATAGAGAAGGAATCCTCCTCTCTGGAGTTCCTACAAAATATTATGCCTGTCACCTCTGAATCACACACAGCAAAGGCAGACAGCACATGGAAGCCTCCTTCATCAGGAAATTCAGTCCTGGACAAATGGTTTTCTCCTTCTGCAACTTTTGGAGCTTCCCATTGGAATGCCCTTTTCTAGGCCAGCAGGGATGAAGGTCTAGCGGGTACAGAAAGACCAGATAAGAGTAGCCGGAGATTTGAAATGTGGTGGTGCTAAAGGAAACACTCATCCACTCTGATGATGTTACGCAGAGCAGTTTCCATTTCTGTATTATTCTGATAGTCCTTCCCAGCTGCTGTAACAAAGTACTAAAGACTGAGAGAACCTAAACAATCTACGCTTGCCTACAGAGATCAGGAGGCTGGGAAGTCCAAGACCACCATGTCTGTAGAGTTGGTGTCTGCTGACGACAGAGGCACCGAATCAGACTCTCCTCACAGGTCTCCTTTAAGACCTTTACTGCAAACCACCCGGTGCACTGTGCTCTCACAAGGAGAAGAGGAGGAAGCATTCTCCTTTCAAAGGGCCCCAGTCTCATTTCTGAGGGGGCTCTCCCAGTGACGTCATTGTCTCCCTATGGCTCTGTTCTCAAATGCCATCATTTTCAGGCTTAGGATTTAAACATATGAATGTGACAGAAATGAAACTTCACAATCAGATCAGGGCTGGGGGCTCAAATAGAAGCATCCATGTTGAGAGTGTGAATTCTATGTCAGAAAACATTTGGTAGTCACCCCAACTTTAAGTATTTGCTTTTTAATATGGCAGTTGCCTGACTGAAGGGAAAAAAGAATCTCAAAGGCAAAATAAGTCAAATCTAATAAAGTAAAAATTTTAAATGTAATGACCCAAAGTTCTTAGCTAATTTATTTCAAGAATTACTCACAAGGTTTTACTTAAAAATCATTAGTCTCCATCTATTTCTTAAATGCATGTTTTAGATTATACTTTAAGAGCTGTGACTATAATAGGCCACAACCATATATTACAGTAAATGAATTTTGAAATATACACAGCTACTTTTTAAATCAGAAATATTAACACATGAGTCTGATTCACTTATATTTTAAATAGTTCCTGTTCATTCTTCCAAGATTAAAATCTTAAATCTAAGTTTGAGAGCAACCATCCTAGTTCATTAGTATTGCTACCAACAATGATATAATAGTGGTCTTATTTGGAAACCAGACATATTTGATGTTTTTAACTCTATAATCTATCGCATTTCCTGTCCACATGAGATTTCATCCTCTGAATTATCATACCAAGGGTCACAGTACATAAATCCAGTGGTCAGCCAAATTGGTAATATATCAACCCAATAATAGTTTTATTAATAGTAGTTTTAAATTATATCCACTGTCTTTGATTCTCTTTCTTTAAAAAATTAAAGCTTGGGGCTGAGGTTATAGTAGAGCAGGTACGGGATTTGCCCTACATATGGCTGACCAGAATTCTTTCCCCACCCACCATCCCAAGAGTGATCCATGACATAGAGCCTGGAGTAAGCTCTGAACCCACTGGGTGTGCCACAACCCTTCCCCAAAATAGAAGCTTTGAGGCCAGGGAGATGGTGCAAAGGACCAGAGTGCATGTTTTACATGCAGAAGTCTGGGGTTCAGTCCTTGGTACTGTATCCAGAACAGCACCAGAAATGACCCCACTCCCCAAACAACATAGTTCCTGAGCCTGCTAGGGTGTGATTAAAAAATATAACAAAGCAAAGGAGTTGAAGTTTAAACTATTCCTTGTGAATGAATCAAGAGTGAATTGTAGAATTTTTGTTTACTCTCCTTAGGTGGTGACGCCTCAAGTCTTGGTCACAAAAGAAATTTGGCTTCCTATCTGCTCCATGTGACTTCATTCATGATTGTGGGCTTGCTGGAGCTGGCACTTTTTGCAGTCCTGCAGATTGTAAAGGGTAACTTCCCTGGGATCGTACTCAGCGTGCAAGACGGTACCAGGGATCGAACTCATGGCCTCACCCCAGCAGGTGTTCTATCCATTGAGCTATCTCTCTCAGGCACTCCCCAGGGAAGGTTTCAAACATCATTCATTTGTCGGGAGCCACTAGTGTCCCCAACAATACAAGGAAGCGAATTTCCTTCTACCTCTGAAGCCAACAGGGAATGGATGAAGACTCAGTAATCGGCGCAGTTTTAAAGGGGCTTTACTATCACAGGTTCTGATATATAATCCAAGAGCAGGGAAAAGTCCGGACTCTGGGTTTCCAGCTAGGCTCCTGCCACGTGCAGGCCAAGATGGCTGCCACCATGTGTTGAAGCCCAACAGAAAATGGAGAGGACAGACAGGCAGAATCCAAGGGAAACCAAAATGGCAAAAGGACATTCTCTCTTCTCCCTGCTTATTTTATAGATAGAAATCTGCCCAAACTTCCCAGCCTGGCCCATTGTGGGCTGGGCTATCTAGAGATGAATACAGGTAAACAACTCTATTGACATGCAGCACTGCAGGTGGCCTTCTGGCATTTACCAGCACCAGAGCTGATTCAAAGCCTCCCTAGCAGAGCTGGGAGGGGCTTCAAGTTAGTGTAGCTGGAACTTAAAGTAGGGCATCACCCAACATTCATTGCTTCTTCTTTTTTTTTTTTTTTGCTTTTTTTTTTTTTGGGGGGGTCACACCAGGCAACGCTCAGGGGTTACTCCTGGCTCTGCACTCAGGAATTACTCCTGGCCGTGCTCGGGGACCATATGGGATGCCGGGGATCGAACCCGGGCCAGCACAGGCCGCCGCCGTGCAAGGTAAACGCCCTACCCACTGGGCTATCTCTCCGGCCCCTCATTGCTTCTTTTTAATACTCTTACTGAAAACTGCCTTTGGATCAGGTAATTGGCTCAACTTTGAATTTATTTCTTAGCAAAAGTGAAATATATAATGCTTGCATTTGAAATTCTGTAAGAATAATTATATTTCTAAAACTATATATAACTCCTACGGTGTTTTAATGCAGCAGAGTTTAAAGTTTTTCTGTTTGTTCTGATGCATGCTTCTGCTTCTGTTACCATGTTTTCAATATCCAGCTAATCCAAGAATTCACTCCTTTTAAATAGCTTTGTGATGAGCAGCAGAAAAAAGACATACAGGCTTTGGGCAAGATAAGATAGTCTGACATTGACCTGTGGACCTATGGAATAGAATTGAGTATCCTGACACCCAACCTCAAACATGTGATCATTTAATCTTTGATAAAGGTGCAAAGAGTCCAAACTGGAATAAGGAAAGCCTCTTTAACAAGTGGTGCTGGGAAAACTGGACAGCTACATGTAAAAAAATGAATTTGGACCTGTGTCTAACATCATGCACAAAAATCAGATCAAAATTGATTAAAGATCTCAATATCAGACTTGAATCCATAAAGAACGTTGAAGAAAATATAGGAAAAACCATCCACGACATTGAAGTTAAAGGCATCTTCAAAGGTGAAGCATCACTAACAAAGCAACTAGAAGAAAAGATAAACATATGGGACTACATGAAACTAAAAAGCTTCTGCACCTCAAAAGAAACAGTGACTAAGATACAAAGGCAGTCCACAGAATGGAAAGAATATTCACCCAATACCCATTGGATAAGGGGTTAATATCCAGGATATATCAGGCACTGGTAGAACTTTACAAGAAGAAAACAAACAACCCCATCAAAAAATGGGGGAGAAGAAATGAACAGAAACTTCAACAAGGAAGAAATTCAAATGGCCAAAAGACATATGAAAACAAATGCTCATCATCACTTATCATCAGAGAGATGCAAATCAAAACAACAATGAGATATCATTTTACACCACAGAAACTGGCACATATTCAAAAGAGCAAGAACAACAAGAGCTGGCATGGATGTGAGGAAAAGGGGACACTCATCCATTGTTGGTGGGAATGCCGGCTGGTACAGCCTTTCTGGAAAACAATATGGACATTCCTCCAAAGACTAGAAATGGTATTGCCATTTGACCCAGCCATATCACTCCTGGGAATCTACTCTGGGAGGCCAAAAATACGCAGCAGAAACACCATCCCTACTTTTATGTTCATAGCAGCATTATTCACAATAGCCAGAATGTGGAAACAACCAGAGTGCCCGAGAATCGATGACTGGATAAAGAAGCTTTGGTACATCTACACAATGGAATACTATGCAGCTGTTAGGGAAAATGAAGTTATTAAATTTGCCTATAAATGGATGGACATGGAGAAGATTATGTTGAGTGAAATTAGCCAGAAGGAGAGAGACAGATACAGAATGACTGCATTTATTTGCATGATATAAATATATATGAATATATTATGAAACCAATATCCAAGGTCAAGTGAAACATGTATCAGGAGGTCTTGTCAAAGGTGGAAATTATCACAAATGTGTGGGAGTCGGAGGCTAGTTAAGACAAAAAAATGGAACAGTGTGTTAACAATTGTTGTACTAATACCAACCTAGAACTGAGCATTAAATAGAAGCAAAAAGATACACATGACAACCCTTTAATGTATGTTCTGTAATTCATAGTCTGGAAGGGGAGGAAAAGAGAAAGAGAAAGGGGAAGAAATAAAGAACCTGCCATGAAGGAGGGCTGAGAGAGGGGGAGGGACCCGGGACGTTGGTGGTGGGAGATGGGCACTGGTGGCGGGATGGGTGCTGGAACACTGTATGACCAAAACCCAAATATGAACTTTGTAATTGTATATTTTGTAATTGTATATCTCACGGTGGTATAATAAAATACTTAAAAAAAGATAGTTTGACATTGCATAAGGGAGAGGGAAAGTAAAACTTGTCCTAAGTTGGTAAACTTTAAAAGGCATGTTTCATGTTTTGTTTTTGTAGCTGCTTTTTTGTTGTTGTTTCTATTTTTGTTTTTTGTGGGGACCACACCAAAAAGTGTCAACAGCTTATACCTAGCCCTATGTTCAGAGGACCATATGCTATGTTGAAGAATGAACCAAGGTCAGTCATGTGCAAGGCAAGCACTTAATCCCTATACTATCTCTTACAGCATCCCAAGGGATCTGTGGGATAACTCAGTGGCTGCCTTGCACCTGTCTTGCAAGTGCGAAGTCATGAGTGCCATTTCAAGTGTGACTTGCACATGCTAAGCTGGTAATGCTGTTGAACTGGTATTGTGCTGGTAATGCACATGTTGAGCTGGTAATGCTGCTAGAGATAACAGAAATCTGTTATCCCTAGAGTACCACAATTGTGGTGTGCAAGCACCACAACTAAAAACAACATGCTGTACCTTTGTTAAATGCTGTTCTAACAGCATATTGGAGATGAAAACAACCCAAATGTCCAAGGACAGATGAAACAATAAAGAAATTGGGACAGGGACTGGAGCAATAGGACAGTGAGCAGGGGCATTTTCCTTGCATGAGGCCAACCCAGCACTATCCCCATCATTCCATATGGTTCCCCAAGAAGAATCAGGAGTAACCCCTGAGCATCACCAGGTGTGACCCAAAAAGGAAAAATAAATATGAGAAGTTGGGGGGCAATGCTATAGTGGAATTCTATGCAGGAAGAAGAGAAGATGAAATCTTGCAGTGCCCTGCAACTTGGATAAAACTGGAGGGATTGTATATCATAAGGATATAGGCAAACACTAGATGACCTCACTCACTTATGGTATATAGAGCAACAAGAGAATAGAAATCTTCAAATAATGACAAACCCTTGACTGTGGATTATAGAGCAGAGTGCCAAGTAGGGAAAAGAGTGGAGGGAATGACAAGGTGGACTGCAAGGGACATTAGAACATTGGTCAAGTATCTTGGATATGTTGGTGGTAGAGGAGTAAAGCTACTGCGAAATTGAAACCATGTGCGTTAACGCTATCATCAACAAGTCACCAGATTATAAGGATAGGCATCATACATCATCAGGGAAATGCAAATTTAAAAAAAATTAAACATATATATGTGAGTGTGTATGCACATATTATATATATATTATATATATGTGTGTGTATATTCACATATTTATATTTGGTTTTTGGGGGTTACACCTAGTGATGCTCAGAGGTTACTCCTGCTTCTGAACCCAAGAATTACTCCTTGCAATGCTCAAAAAACCATATGGGATGCCAAATATTGAACCCAAATCAATAGTATGAAAGGCAAATGCCATACTTGCTATATTGCTCAGACCTAAATTATAATTTTTAAAAGATGAATTTGCTAATGCAATGGTGGAAGGATCTTTGAAACATTCAAAGAGAGACACCAACTCTGGTGGTAGTGTTGGAACGTTGGGCACCTACAATTCAATTATTCTTATGTAAGCCACAGTGGCTAAAATTGCAAACAAAAGAAAACAACGAATAAGTGCAACAGCCAGAAGAGCAACTCCCAGGCTAGCAAGATGCCACTATCCAAGAGAGGCACACCAGGCAAGCATATATGCAATTATCACAACTGAAGTGTGTGGTGCCCAGCAAGTACCATTACCAAGCGAAATCCTGGTCAATGCAGCAATAGAGCAAATGGAAGGGAAGAGAGAGGGAAGTCTATTAAAAACATCTGACATCAAATATTTGGAAGAGTTTGGGATACTTAAAAGATAAAATCTTCAGGGTCCACAAACAGGATATAGAACTTGTACCTATAAAAACATATATATTGTTGATCAAATAGCTGCATGAATGCCCAGGCAGAAAAATCATTGATCACTTGATCACTTGACATCCCATTATTCGTCGATTTGCTCGAGCGGGCACCAGTAATGTTTCCATTTTTCCCTGTCACTGCCAGTGTAGCCCAATGACATCTGCTTACTCCAGGAATATGAAGAGCCTCAAACCGTTCATTCAGGGTCTTGGCGAAGAAGTCTGACAATCTTGTAGGTGGATAGCCATGTGATCTTTTGACATCCCGTGGAATCCAGTTGGTAACAGCTCTATTCCAGCGGTGATCTCCAAGTCGTATTGTCCAGCCCATCTGATTTTCAATGCCTTGGCAAATGAGACAGTGTCCCTGACTCCCCCATCATCAACAGAGGTCGGAACTCCGATTCCTTCTCTCACTTGAGTGAGGAGTGATATTCCAAGTATAGCTCTATTGATTCCCCTTTGGGAGACCCAAATAGAGTTCTCATCCTGCTTTCATAGGCTCCAAGTTTCTGAGGCATATTTTAATGCAGGGAGAATGGTGGAGTAGAAGAGATGTGCCCAGAGCTGGAGGTTCTTTGTCCTTTTAGCTATTTCTTCGATGGCTTTGAAGGCATTCCATGCCGCTCTCTTCCTCCTGCACAGCTCAGGTTTTAGGTCATTCATCATGTTGAGTTCTCGACCTAGGTAAATCATTAGAAAAATCATTAGGGAGCTCTTTATTCTTTAAGGTTTTCAAAATTTTAGCCTATGTGATAACACGTTTTATTGGTTATAGAGCCCCTGATTTCTTTCTAGAAATTCACTTCCTATTAAAAGTCATACTGTATATCAATTATAACCCATTTCTAAATCTTAGACCTAAGGGCTATTGACCTGGAGAAAGAAAAACACAGTTGATACTTATATTGAAACAATGGGTCATTTATTACAATGTATGGTTTGTAGCACTTGTTTATGATTTGTAGCACTAGTTATATGACTCCAGGCACTAGTTTCCACATTGTAAAATTCCCGGGAAACTCTCAAAATCTTTGGTAAAACAAGACTCTGTCGTCTTTCTACCTGAGGAATCTGGCTCTGTTTAAAACAGAGATGCAGGTTGGGGCTGGAGCGATAGCCCAGAGGGTAGGGCGTTTGCCTTGCACAAGGCGCCTGTGCCTGCTCAGGTTCGATATCCGGCATCCCATATGATCACCTGAGTACCACCAGGCGTAATTTCTGAGTGCAGAGTGAGCCAGGAGAAACCCCTGGGCATTGCCGGGTGTGACCCCCAAAAAAGCAATAGATAGATAGATAGATAGATAGATAGATAGATAGATAGATAGATAGATAGATAGATAGATAGATAGATAGATAGATAGATAGATAGATAGATAGATAGATAGATAGATAGATAGATAGATAGATAGATAGATAGATAGATAGATAGATCAGAGCTGCATATCATTCATCATTAAGGAAGTGAAAATCAAAACGATGAGATATCCCCCTCACACCAGTGACACTGGCACACATCACAAAGATTAAAAACAACCAGGGTTGGCATGAATTTAAGATAAAGGGACCCTCATCTACTGCTGTGGGAATCTTGACTGGTCCAGACTTTTTGGGGAAAACAATATGGATACTTCTCAAAAAACTAGAAATCACTCTCCCATATGATCCAGAAATTTCACCTTTTGGCACATACCCCAAGGGCTCAAGAACTCTATCAGAAAAGACATCTGTACTCCTATGCTCACTGAAGCACTATTCACAACAGAAAAATCCAGAAACAAGCCAAGTTTCCTAGATGACTGGATACAGAAGCTATGGTACATTAGGCAATGGAATACTACTCTGCCAAGAGAAAAGATGAAACATGCAATTTGCTGCTGCATGGATGGATCTGGAGATTATCGTGCTGACTGAAATTAACCAGAAAGAGAGAGGACAGGCAGACTGAGCTCTCTCATGCAGGGGGCATAAAGAACCAGTAAGGAAACAACAAATACCCAAAGGCAACAGGAGCTGAGACTGTTCTTTAGCAGAAAGCTTATCTTTCTACTGTCAGAGGTGGGGACTCCGGGACGTGGTGGAGGGAAGCTGACACAAGCGAAGGATGTGGCGCTGGAAAATTTTGTGCATGAAACCCTGCTATTATCAATATTATAAATCACAGTGCCTAAAGTAATTTTTGTTTTTAATTGAGGGCTGCATGATTTTTCAGGCCTGTCATCAGTTACTATACGGACCCTACCTGACCTCACTGGGAAGCTGATCCCCACAGGACATGTGTGTTCAGCCTCAACAGAGAAATGGACCAAGGGCCCGCCCCTCTGGCTGCCCCTGCTCTACTGCTTATCTGCATTCCTAGCCCCAGCTCCTGTGTTCCTCGAGTCCTTTATCGAGTCCTTGGGCTGTGGTCCTCTTCACATTCCATTGCCAAGGTCTACTTTTAAAGCAAAGGGCAAATCCTTGGGGTTTTGCTCTTTGTTTTCCCCCCAGTATCCATTGTCAATGTTTTTCCACCCCTAGTCCTTCCCAGTCAACGCAGAAAGATTTGTTAGAAATGCCTAAACCACCAGGAGAATTGGTTTATGGTTGAAAGCTGGCCATAAGTCATGAGGACAGAGGGCAGTTAGGGCATTGAAGGGGCCACTCTGACAACAATAGTCAGAAATGATCACAGTGGACAGGAGCTGAGCCCTGAAAGCAGGTAAAGGAAAATACATGATAAACTTTCAGCACCTATATTGCAAAGCATAATGCACAAAAGCAGGGGGGGGGGAGGGGGGTAAGAGAGGGTAGAGAGGGAGAGAGACAAACAGACAGACAGACAGGCAGGCAGGCAGGTAGGCAGACAGGCAGGCAGGTAGGCAGGTAGGCAGACATACAGACACAAAGACAGAACAAGAGAGAGAGAGAGAGAGAGAGAGAGAGAGAGAAGAGAAGAAGAGGAAACATTCCTGCCATAGAAGGAGGCTGGGAGAGACGGGCAGTGTGGCTGGAGGAAAACTAGAGAAATTGGTGGTGGGAAAGGTACACTGGTGAAGGGAAGGGTGTTGGAACATTATATGCCTGAAGCCTAATTACAAAGAACTTTGTAATTGCATATCTCATGTCAATTCAATTAAAAAATTAAAAATAACTTTTTAATTGAAAATTTTATTTTAAAAATCATTTTTTAAATTTAATGAATTGTGTGGCCGTGTGAGCCAGGCTGTGATCAGCTCTTCTGCTAGGTGGAGTTCTGATGAGAGGGAGTCTGGATGTGGAAAATGGCAGCCCTCATGGAATGGGGGGGGTCATCTGGCTTCTTGCGAGGCTCTGCTGGGGTGGCGGGCCAGGGCTAAAACCCGCCACAGTCTTTTTCAAGTCCAGCCCAGGTATGCTGATCCAGAGACTCACAGACATGGGAAAGAGCTGCTACTGGCTCTCCCTGTGCCCAGATGCTCACTAGGTGCCCTGGAGGGATGGCGGGTTCTAACCCTGGCCTGCCATCCCAGCAGAGCCTCGCAAGAAGCCAGACAACCCCACTCCATAAGGGCCACCATTTTCCACATCCGGACTCCCCTCTCGTCAGAACTCCACCCAGCAGAAGAGCTGATCACAGACCAGCTCGCGCGACAGCTTGCATGGTTCATCAATAAATGCTTGAGATCAGAGATGACTATAAGAGTATGCCACCCACATGGCAGAGCCTGGCAAGCTCTGGGATATCAAATACCCATGTCGTTTTTGATATGCCAAATACCAGTAACAATTATAGACCTCATTTCCATGACCTGATGGAATGGTTTGAGGCTCGATGTTCCTGGAGCAAGCAGATGCCCTTGGGCTCTACTAGCATGAGACAGGACATATGGAGATATTACTGGTGCCCCCTAGAGCAAATCGATGATGAACAGGAAGACAGTGATACAGTGATATAGTGATTTTAAAATAATTTTTTAAATGCCTAAGCCATCAACACAGAACTACCCATGTTTAAACAGGCCCATGTGACAGTGTGGGGAGGAGGCCAGTATATGGAACAGAATCTAGCCTTTCTCCAGCTTTAGCCCCTTGATTTCAGCAGTTCATAAATTGCCCCCTTCCCTCTTGCATTCTGGGCATGTAGCTCTGAGTCTGACACTAGGCAGCTCAGTGTTCTTGTTCCCTGTTCAGCTGCATTCTGGCGCCTCTGTGGAGACATCCCAATTATCACATATCACAAGCAATACAATTCAAGTCAACCCGAAACTCCCCATCCCTGAGTTTGTTACGAGGAGACTCAGCCTCACACTGAGCCAGAGACTCTGAACAGCAGAGTTCACTGCACAGTCCATGATGCTGACACTTCCTAATGGGGCTTTAGTAAGTATTTTACAGAACTCTAGGTCAAACACATCAGCATCCACAGATGAAGACTGTACATCTCATTGGCAAAGAATCACATTCATTCATCATGTTTTATACAATGAATGGACCAAAAGGTTTTGAATTTCAAGCCAAGGAAAACTCAACACAAAGTGACCAAAGCAGTAAAAACATATTGGCGACTCTAACCGAGAGGAATACTTTAGGTCTGGTTGATGAAAACATCTGGGGCTTGTTGCAATTTACTCGCCCCTTTCTTCTGCGCTAACCTTCCTATCCATTTCACTAACAAAGAATTCTAAAACTCCTATCACTGAGTCATCACCATGGAATTCTAAAATTCTGATCAAGAATTCTAAAATTCCTACCAGTGAGTCATCGCCATGTAAGCATGCAAAGTATGGCTATGGCACCATGCACACACACACACACACACACACACACACACACACACACACACACACCACTACCACCACCAACAACAACAACAACACCAACACCACACAAACACACAACCTCCAGCTAGACATACCAGCTTTGGTCACATGCTGAATCCTAAACCTATCTCAGTGACTACAGAAGTACATTATTCTAGCTGACTTGGTCCAAGTCCTGGGTGCCATTCCTAGGGAGCTATGATCCTCCCTATGTTCACGTGAGATTCCAAAGATTAATAAGGAGCTACTATAAAGAACTGACCAACTATTGGGACAATTACTATAGCTATTAAGTAAAGTATTGAATTAAAAATTGTCTATAACCTGCCCCTCGAAGTGTTGCATGTATGGCTACAGCGTCTGGCTGCATTGGCAGTTGGTAGACAGGAGATGGGCTTGTCTACAGCCCCCAGGGCTCTGGCCTGTGGGCCCTGGATGGTGGATGGTCTGACATAGGAAAAGACTTGGCCCCCTGGGATGAACCCAGAGCCATGGCAGAGCCTGGCAAGCTACCCGTATTTGATATGTCAAAAAGAGCAACAATAGAGATGAACCAGGCAAGGGACAGACCAGACTCACAGCTGTGCTGCCCAGCCCACATGGAGTCTAGTGGGCTAGTCCCCGCGAGACCAACGTAGCTCCTAAGGTAAAGCAGTCATGTGGGGGAGGCCATGCTGCCCAGAATTGGAGCAGGGATTTGGGCCCCTCCCTCTCCATGCCAGTGGGCATGGTTAAGAGCTCGAAGCCCCTGCAACCAGATGAACTGGACAAGGGGCAGACCATATGCACAGCTGTGACAGTGCACAGCCACGCCACGCAAGAGGCTTAGATAACAAAGTAGGCTAGGACCAGGTCCTTCCAGGGTTCTTTCACATCTGTACACCATAATGATCATTGTAGTTGTAACAAACTGGGAAGTCGATGGGGAATGAGAAACTATAATGTCACACTAAAACTAACTACTGAATATACACATAGATAATTGCATCATAAACTATAAAGCAAGTCACAAGGTGTAGGAGAGGAGAGAGAAATACAGAGACAGAAATAGAGATAGAGAGAAAGATGAGAGACTCAGGCGTTGCGGGGAGAACTGCCATCCTTCTCTCCTCTAGCTCAGCTGACCAAGAGGCTCCCAGAAGGCAAGTTGGGTTTTGGTAGTGGGCCCATCACTCTGTAGAGCCTCGGAAGTAGCGGATGAGACTCTCTCGCCATATTAGCCACCATTATCATGGTCCGGACCCCACAGCACATCACAACCCATGCAAGAGAGACACTGATCTCAAGACCAGCTCAGAGCAGCCGAAGTTCGAGCACAGGTAGGCGGCTCTCGGAGGTGGAAGTCACCGGTTGTCCCTGGAGATGGAGCGGGGTACCCCTTCCTCTCACTGACCCATCCCAGAGGCCTGATAGCCCCGCCCATGAACTGACTCAGGACTCTCGGCCATGATGCAGAGACTCAGAAGCACATGGGACAGCTGCCATCTGGCTCTGCCCTAGCTCAGCTGACCATGAGGCACCCAGGAGGCAAGATGGGTTTTGGGTTTGGCTCATCACCTCTGTAGGGCCTAGAAAGCATCCGGATGAGACTCACTCACCATAATAGCTGACATTTTCATGGTCCAAACCCCACAGCTCATCAGAACCCATGCAAGAGAGATGCTGATCTCAAGACCAGCTAGAGCAGTCAAGTTGGAGCCTATGTATGCAGCTCTCAGATGCAGAAATCACTGTGTGTTCCTGGAGATAGAGCTGGGGTCCCCATTCCCCTCTCTGACCTGTACCAGAGACCTGGTGGCCCTGCCATGAACTGCCTCAGGGCTCTTGGCAATGATGCAGAGACTCAGACGCACGGGGAGAGCTGCCATCCCGCTCTGCCTTAGCTCAGTTGAGCATGAGGCTCCCAGGAAGCAAGATGGGTTTTGGGAGTGTGTCCATCATCTCTGTAGGACCTCGGAAGCAGCTGGATGAGACTCCGCTCACCATAATAGCTTCCATTTTCGTGGTCCAGACTCGGTACATTAAACTAGTGGATCCAATCATGTTCTAAAACATATTACAATCTACAATGTGTAAGAAAGGGAAGCAAGGAGAGAGAGAGAGAGAGAGAGAGAGAGAGAGAGAGAGAGAGAGGAAAAGTACCTGCCATAAAAGTTACTCACTACAGCCAGAATCTGGAAACAACCAGAGTGCCCGAGAATCGCTGACTGGAGAAAGAAACTGTGGTACATCTACACAATGGAATACTATGCTACTGTTAGGAAAAATGAAGTTATGAAATTTGCCTATAAATGGATGGACATGGAAAGGATCATGTTGAGTGAAATTAGCCAGAAGGAAAAAGACAGATATAGAATGATTGCATTTATTTGCATGATATACACATATATATGTATATATACATTTGTATATATATATATATATATATATATATATACAGTGTGCTAATAATTGGTGAAGTGATAATACTAGCCTAGAACTTAGCATTAAATGCAAGCATAAAGATACACATGATAACCTCTAAATGTATGTATTACAATCCACATTGTGTAAGAGAAGAGAGAGAGTGACAGAGAGAGAGAGGAGAGAGAAAGAAAGAAAAGAAATAAATAACCTGCCATAGAGGCAGTCTAGGGTGGGGGAAGGAATCAGGGACATTGGTGGTGGGAAATGGGCACTGGTGGAGGGATGGGTCCTGGAACACTGTGCGACTGAAACCCAAAGATGAACATCTTTGTAATTGTATATCTCACGGTGGTATAATAAAATACTTTAAAAAAAAAAGAGGGGCCGGAGTGATAGCCCAGCGGGTAGGGCGTTTGCCTTGCATGCGGCCGGCTTGTGCCGGCCCGGGTTCAAATCCCAGCATCCCATATGATCCCCTGAGCACCACCAGGAGTAATTCCTGAGTGCAGAGCCAGGAGTAACTCCTGAGCGTCACCGGGTGTGATCCAAAAAGCAAAAAAAAAAAAAAAAAGAAAGAAAGAAAAGAAAAGTGCTTGCCATAGAGGCAGGCTGGGGAGGGGAGGAATCAGGGACATTGGTGGTGGGAAATGGGCACTGGTGGAGGGATGGATGCTGGAACACTGTACGACTGAAACCTAAGCATAAACATCTTTGTAATTGTATGTCTCATGGTGGTCTAATAATTTTTTTTTTTGCTTTTTTGGGTCACACCCGGCAATGCTCAGGGGTTTTTCCTGGCTCTGCACTCAGGAATCACTCCTGGCGGTGCTCGGGGGACCATATGGGATGCCGGAGATCGAACCCGGGCCGGCATGGGCCGGCCGCATGCAAGGCAAATGCCCTACCTGCTGGGCTATCGCTCTGGCCCGGTGGTATAATAATTTTTAAAAAAAAGTTAACAGCTCATAAAAAAAATTCTATACTTAAATTTGTTCCAGTCGTTAGCTTATAAACAAGTTTCTTTTATTAATCCTACTTGCTTAATCAATCAAAAGCACAACCACTACTTTAGGCCCAGATAATGTATATTAAAAGTATCTGTTTTGGGGGACAGGCCCAGCAGTGCTCAGGGATCATTATCTGGTTCTGTGCTCACGCCTTACACCTGGCAGTGCTTGGGAGTCATAAAAGGTGGCAGGATTTGAGCAGGAGTCATGGCTGCTGTAGGATCTGAGGCAAGTGCCGTGACAGCACTGGCTCTCTTGCCCCAGCAAAAAGATTTTTTAAGACAAATTATTTTTCCATCAACAAATACACCATCAATACAATGGAAATAACTCTTCCATGTTTAAGGTCCTGCTGGGTAACGCAGCCTCAACACATCACAGAAACTTCAAAGTGTCTCAATTGCTTCCATTTCTAAAATAAACTGGTGACAAGAAATGACACGAAATTCTCCAAGAACAGCACCATGAGGTACACACAGATTAGTTACCTTCTGTCCCTTGAATAAAATGAGTAGCAGGCTCTATGCATGAAGTATGTCAAAGTCTAGAAAAAATGAATAGCATTTAAAAAAAAAACCCCTCCATCACAACATTTAACCTGCCCTGAGCAGTGAAAACTCTAGATGTAGGGCTAAGAAATAAACTCACAAGTTGCTTCTCCTAGCTAGAGCTGATGTAATGATTTTTAACCAAGTTTAAGTTGTCATTGTTAAAAATGTATAAGCTAACTGCAGCCCTTTTAGTCTATCTAATTCATTAGCAATGAATAAAACTTGGGGAAAAAATTCTGCCTTGCAAGTGTTTGCAAATAGACCTGATGTGTGTGTGCAAAAACAAGGTAACTGATACCAGCCTTACCGGAATCTATGTGATGCAGTCAGCAGGTAACCCCCTTTCATGTAATAACAGATAATTTGTACATTTTTAATTGGAATTAGGTGCACAAATGATTCTATCATTTGCAAAAGCATATATTTATAGCCTGTCTCTGTGCAGCAGCCCTGAGAAACACTCGAGAAACTTGAGGCTTGATTTTACTTGCAGGAAGACTAAGTATTTCTGAAGGGAAAACAACAAACAACAATAGTTCGATGTGTATTTAAGACTCCCAAATTCTAATGTAAGAGATAGAAATAAAAGCGAAAAATAACTGAGAGTCCAGGAAAAGGAAAGTCCAACTTAACACTAAAGTTACAATAGCTATCAGAAGATAACACTTGAACTAAACCTTCAAGTATGGGTCAGACCTACAATAAGAGACTCTAAGAAGAAGGTTAAACTTAGGTGAAGTTAAAAACAACTTATCATTGTAGAGCAAAGGGTACGTGGGCATTTCTGAACAACAGCAACAACAACAAAACATGGTCAAGAGAAAATGTTGAAACTTGATTTGACTTGTAGAAAACATCCATCGTATGTTTCTAAAGGAACCAAGGGTGGGAGGGTAGCTCAGACCTCCGGATCTGCTGCAAAGTGTATGATGCCTACAGCCAAGTGTCAGAGGGCCAAGTCGTGATGCACCGTCGTCATTAAACACAACAAAGTGAAGCAAAAGAAGGGAAAGTGGGGGAAAGGGAAATGGTATTACTTGTTTGTCCCCTTGAAAAGGATGCTCCAGTCAGCGTGTCACAAAGGAGGACATCAGCTTGTTGGTACCAGGCTCTAATAGTGAGGGAGGAACAATCAAGTGCTGACATCAGCACTGCACTGCCTTCAGGAAGGAGAGTAGAATGTAAAAGTGCTTCTGGATTTAGCATTTATAAGATTTAATGAACTAACCAAGAGGCAGTGAACAGCGGCAAGAACAACAGATTTCTCCCCTACACAACCACATTGTACTAAAGTTTCTGCCGGCAATTGGTTTCTAATTGGGCCTGAGTGATAATATAGTGGGAGGACATTTGCCTTGCTTGTGGCTGACCCGTTTGATCCCCCGCATCCCATATGGTCCCCGAGCACTGCCAGGAGTAATTCCTGAGTGCAGAGCCAGGAGGAACCCCTGAGCATTGCTGGGTGTGACCCAAAAACAAATAAAAAGTTTCTAATCTCATGTAAATTGTTCTATTCTGAACTATGTATAAGATAATTATACCCATACCTACTCATTGAGCTGGTAGGATTGTTAATGAGAAAGTGAATTTTTCTGTGCTGGTGGAATCTTGAGAGTTATGTGAACAATTTACATACAAAATTCAGAAGATTGAAAGTTAGTTTATTTGTTCTGATGGTTCTAGGTTCCTCCCCAGATGTCCAAGCCTCTCCATTACCTATGAGAAACGTCCTGGTCCTGTCCCTAACACTGCCCAGTCCCGTGTGTGACTTCCCTGATCTGTCCCACACAGTCTACTCACCTCCCATGAATGATTGGCAGGTCCTGTCCCTGCTCTGCTCTCTACCCGTGTCTGCTTTCCTGGAGATAACCATGGCTGCGCCTGTGGGCCAGATCCCTGTGCATATTTCCTTGAGGCATCTCCCAGCTGAACCCTACAGTTCCTGTTGCTTATTCCCAGGTTTTCTGTGCTCTTGGGTGAGAGTCCTGGGTCCAGGGTTTGATCCCGGCCTGGGTGTCTAAGCCCTGTCTGGGTTCTGCACCTTGTCTGGCCCTGAGATAGCTGCCTCTATTAAGCCATGACCTGGTGCAGGTGTCCTACCTGACCTGGATATCAGGTGGGGAGAGCAGTGAGTCCCGGGAATGCTTGTACCAAAAGAGAGGAAAACTAGTGGGCTTCTGATCCTGCCCTCACTGGGCTTCTTTTATTTGTAGCAAATCCCACCCCCAGTCATTCATTCTAGGTCCTGATTGATCCCTGTTTCAGGGAGGGGCAGAGATTTAAAAGTGCCTTAGCACTCTATCTTCAACTTGCTGTCACTGTCACTGTCACTGTCTTCCTGTTCATCATCGATTTGCTCGAGGCGGGCCCCAGTAACATCTCCATATGTCCTGTCTCATGCTACTAGAGCCCAAGGGCATCTGCTTGCTCCAGGAACATAAAGAGCCTCAATCCATTCGGAATGAGTCTATAATAGCTACTGGTATTTGGCATATATATCAAATACAACACGGGTTGTATACAACAACTGATACAACAACTTGCTATATCAGGATGATTGGATAGATTTGTAAATCTCCTTTATACCATCTGTTTGATTATCACTATGAGCAGGGGGAGGAAAATCCTTGCTATTACCTAGGATTTGGACAGAGGAGACTAATAAGGAGAAATATGATCCCCTGGTGGAGGACACACCCAAGTGGGCTCCTGGTCACAGCAACCCAGAGCCCCTGCATCTGCTAAGGCTAACAGCCATCTGCATTTTGCCTGAAGCTCTTACAATTCACACTGGAAGATTATTGGTCGACTTGGAAGAGACATTTGATTTTATAACTTTGTATGGCAGAATATTCTTAGCATGGGTCTATGCCAGCTTCAGTGTGTTTCTCTTAATCCCACAGGCCCGCACAAGGGACACATATGTAGTTTTTCCAAGTGATCACTTGGCAACATTTGGATCAAAAAGCCATGCTAGCCTGCCCTGGCAAATGAACATGACTTAGCATTCTAAAGGCATAGTAAGCGATATTATTCTGACAGATTCTGAACCTTAGTGGAGGTTTCAGGATATATATAGTTTATAAGGTGAGTTTATAAGGTGTTCCCTTGGCTCTGGAGAATTGGTATTCTCTAGGAGTTTTGCATTCAATGTGCTACAATTTTGGCCCTGATTGAGACCCATCTTTCTGGGCCAGGACAGAGGCAAAAAGGGATATAAAAGAAGTGGCTCTCTCCCTGAGGTCCTTTTTCTTCCATCTGGCCTGGGCTCTGGCCTGAGCACAAGGTTGGGGTCCAGAAGCCATCTTGGCTTAGGATCCTGATCCAAGCACAGGTCTGGTTTTGCTACGATTTGAACATTTGGGGTTTTCCTGATCTTGGATTGTATTATCAGAACTTGCTTAAGTAAAGCATTTTGGAACTTTGCTCAATTTGTGAATTTCATCTGCTGGCCACTTGTCCTTTGGGGTAGAAGGGAATCCTGCTCCCTGAAACTGCTGGGGAACAAAGAGGCTCCCCAAAAAGCCTCCACATCCCCAAAAAAAAAAATAAAAGTGACTTTTTTTTTTTTTTTGCACTTTAGGTGGCATCCAGCAATGCTCAGGAGTTACTTCTGGCTCTGCACTCAAGAATTACTCCTAGCAGTGCTCAGGGGACCATATGAGATGCTGGGGATCAAACCCAGGTCAGCCATGTGCAAGGCAAACACCCTCCCCATTATATTATTGCTAGGGCCCAAAGTGACTCCTCCTTGCTGCAGGTGTTAGACTGTGCGGCAAAGCTCAGGTTCCAGAATGCAGTGCTAGCCCGTATGGCCTTGGGCCCTGATGACACCCAGGACCTCTTGCTAAGAGACAGCCACTCTGCCACTGGGCTACCACACTTGGCTCCCTTTTGAAACATGATGGACTCTTCCCATAAGTCAAATCAGGTTTCAACATTTTCTTTAAAAAAATATGTTTCTTGGAAACAGGCTTGAATTCCTTTTCATCTCCCTAAGACTTTAGGTCAAGACACCCAGGGTCAAATGAAAATATAAACCAAACACATGACAAAGAGGCTTTGAGACTTTTTTTTTTTTTCTTTTGGGTCACACCCGCGATGCTCAGGGGTTACTCCTGGCTCTGCACTCAGGAATTACTCCTGGCGGTGCTCGGGGGACCATATAGGATGCCGGGGGATCGAACCCGGGCTGGCACAGGCCAGGCGCGTGCAAGGCTAACGCCCTACCCGCTGGGCTATCGCTCCGGCCCGGCTTTGAGACTTAAAAGTACAAATTTTAGGGGCGAAGCAATAGCCCAGCGGGTAGGCCATTTGCTTTGCATGCAGCGAACCTGGGGTCAATCCCCGGCATCCCATATGGTTCCCTGAGCACCACCAAGAGTAATTCCTGAGAGCCAGGAGTAAGGAGTAACCCCTGAGCATAACCAGGTGTGACCCAAAAAATCAAAAAAAGTATAAATTTTAGAACTTGTCACCCTATCGATGATCTGGAAGGATGAAATTTATCAAAGAGAAAAGAAATAACAAAAGAGAGTATTCAAAATTGAATTTATGCTAAATGACCTGGAGTCCTATCTTAAAAAAAAAAGAATTATATCTAAAGTTCTTTTAAGAAGGATTTGTCATTTCAACACTTCAATTATATATGACTGCCAACTTGCATTTTTTTTGCCTTCGTATGATTTATGTTCATAGTCTGGATAAATATTGTCTAAAAAGTGCAAAGAGAAGACAACGTGCTGTTCTGGAGACTCAGGATCATAAGAAGATAGCCTTATTTGTGTTCTGTGAAGGTTGTCCCTATCTGAGGTAAAAAGATGGCTATAAAGATAAGTATGGTGTTAACTGATCTTCATCCAGAAACTTCCCGAAAAAACATTTGTTCAAGATTAGCATGTTGTCTAGAATTTCTGGCATAACTCTTACTTATTTAGTCAACTTATCCACTATCATGGCTATAGATCACTGTATCACTGTCTTCCCGTTCATCATCGATTTGCTCGAGCGGGCCCCAGTAACATCTCCATATGTCCTGTCTCATGCTAGTAGAGCCCAAGGCATCTGCTTGCTCCAGGAACATAAAGAGCCTCAATCCATTCCGGAATGAGGTCTATAATTGTTACTGGTATTTGGCATATCAAATACAACACGGGTAGCTTGCCAGGCTCTGCTGTGCAGGTAGCATACTCTTGTAGGCATCTCTAAGTCCAGCATTTATTGATGAACCTCACGGCCGCAGCGGCCGCATGAGCCAGGCGCTGATAGGCTGGTCTGCTGGGTGGAGGTCTGACAAGAGAGAAGTCCAGATGTGGAAAATGAAGGCCCTCATGGAGTGGGGGGTCGTCTGGGATGTTGCTAGGCTCTGCTGGGATGGTGGGCCAGGGCTAGAACCCACCATCCCTCCCGGGCCCCTCGTGAGCGGCTGGTCACAGGGAGAGCCAGTAGCAGCTCTGCCCCATGTCTGCGAGTTATTATTTATGCTATAGATATAACATAAATAATAACTTTAAAAAATGCTTTAATTGCTCAAACATTTAAAGTCTAGATTTCATTAATGAGTCAACAGCGCTATTGGAATGTCAAAAAAAAAACTGTTTTAATTAATATATCAAAAAATTCTTATTATTTTCCCAACTCATGAAATTTGATTTCTTTTCTATTGACAAATGGCAATTCTAGTTTTCCAAAGATGCATACCAAAAGTCTTACTGCAAGGCTCTTAATGAACCACAGTGAAGGCTCTTGTTTTTTTTTCTTTCTGGGTCACACCAGCAATGCTCAGGGGCTTACTCCTGGCTCTGTACTCCTGGTGGTGCTCAGGGGACCATATAGGATGCTGTGATCGAACCAGTCAGCTGCATGTAAGGCAAATGCCCTCCCCACTGTACTATCGCTCAGGCCCCCTTAGTGTAACCCTGAAGTTAATCTTTCTCTCATCTCCACAGTCTCAATAATATTATTTGCTAAAAACTATAAAATCTTTGCAAAATTTGCCGAGAAAGCATAGCTTCAAGAACTACTGAGCACATCACATCACAAAAAGCTACAGTGCAATCAACCAATAGTCATTGACTATGTTGTAATGGGGCCAGGGATGTAACTCTGGTACAGCAAGCACATCTTCACAGGATTCTGGGTTTGATTGAAGGCACCAAAAAAGGAAAAACAGGGGTGGCAGGGGGACAGGGGCCTACGGGAATCTAAGAACCAACTAAGGAACATCAAAAACCACAAACAGCAACACCTTAACTGATGCTGTGCCTTGTGTGCAGCTTTTGACATGATCCTCCAGGGAGTTCACCTTCTCAGACGCATGTCCCCCTGAGATCTCCTTCCCTTGAAGGTGGCCTAGTGACCTAGTGATTTGCTCTTAATGAACCACAGTGAAGGTGATGCATGAATTTCCGGGATGACATTCAAAAGACTTTGCACGGCTTTCCAGGCTTGCTCACTCTAATGGAGGTGGCCATGCGGCAAAGAAACGAGAATGTTTTCTCACCATGAGCCAACAAGGAACCAAGCCCTGCATCCAACCACTTATCTGGAGCTGGATTCTATTGACAACTGCCGAGTGAGCGCAGGAACAGTTTCCCTCCTACTCCCTCCTCTCTATTGCCTGATTCCTGGGGCCCTGGTCTAAACCTTGATGGACTCATGTGAGACCTTGCAGCAGAGTCCCAAGAGAAACCAGACCTGAATTCCTGACCCAGAGAATCTATGGGAGGAAAAAAAAAAAAGGTTGCTGGCTTGTTTTTGGTTTTTGTTTGTTTTGCTTTTTTGGGGTCACACCAAACAATGTTCAAGGGTTACTCCTGGCTCTGCATTCAGGAATTACTCCTGGCTGTGCTCGGGGGATCATATGGGATGTCACGGACAGAACCCGGATCAGCTGCATGCAAGGCAAATGCCCTTCCCACTGTACCATCACTCCGGCCCCAATGCTTGCTATTTTTAAGACCATAAATTTTGAAGCAATGTGTAACATGGCAATAGATAACAAAAACATTTTTCTATAGCCAATTCGGAAAGAACTGCCAAACTGTACAAGTCAGACGGAATCATTCCTTCTCTTAAAATCATCTAATGCCATCCAGTGTCATTTTGAGGAAAAAGAAAAATTCTGCAGTTGTCAATGTGCTCCTGCTTGATACAGTCTCTCAGCTTCTCTCACTGTGACTACATCACTCCACCGACTTCTCGTACTGTGGCAACTACATCTCTGAGTTAGGGTTAGGGTTAGGGTCAGGATTCTGGTCTTTCTATCTTGTTCCCTTCCTTGACCCTCCCTGCTTCTCCCCCATTATAGCATCTGACCTACATCTTTTTTCCCTAGGCTTGAGTGTTGTCCTTCTCCCCTTACCAAAATAAAAACACCATGAAGAAAAGGACTGACTTATTCATTGCTACATCCCAAGCACTAGAACAGAATTGAATACATGGAAAGCCCTCGATTTGTCGAATAAATGAATGAACTTCTGGTTCTTTCGTGCTAGAATTGGTACATTTGAGAGTTGTCAGCATTTTAATGGAAGAAAAATGAAGATGAGACAGGGTTCTATTTAGGAGCTCTGCAGCAAACAAGACGTAAATAGTCATTGGACTAGGAGTTGCTATTAACAACCTATCCTTGGTTAGGATAGGGAGCAAAATTATAATTTAATGCTATTACAAGCTAGTAATTTTTTCACATAAAGAACAAAATCTGTTCCATAATCACAGACTGTACCCCTAACCTTGGCTAATCATCTTGCAAATGCATGTGATTAGTCACAGTGGGTAATGTGAGAGGGAGTGCCAGCAGCTCCGGCAGCACAATCCATCACCAACACAGGGGAAATAACTCAAATTTTGTATCCTACTAATGGAGGGTCAGTAGCATCAATTTTGTATTTGAAGGGCAATCCAAACCAAATGCCCGAAAATGCACCAAAATTTTGATAAGTACTCTCAGCTAAAACTAACCTTATCAAGCAAAACAGCAGATTTAACCCTGAAAGAATTTGTAACAGTAAGTAAAGTGCCCAGATTAAAAGCCCCAAAACAAATCACACAAGGCCAAGGCCATCCTGTTGGTTGTTTGCATAGAATGTCTAAATATATGGCTCTGTAAGAGAATAGTCCTTTATCAAAATGTCAGAAGAGACTATTTTTATAGGAAAGCCAACAATTTGACTCAAATGGCCTTTCAATACAAAATGCCTTGTGCTGAGAACTGGCCAAAGGTTCTCTATACGGCCTAGTGAGGGATTATCATGGCATCAATGCCATGATGTAGTGTTTTTTTAAATTTTTATTATACCACTGTGAGACATACAATTACAAAGGTGTTCATAATTGGTTCTTTGTAATACAGTATTCCAGCACCCATCCCTCCACCAGTGCCCCATTTCTACCACCAATGTACCCCACTCCCTCCCTGCTCACCCCCAGGCTGCCTCAATAGCAGGTACCCCGTTTCCTCTCTTTCTCTGTCTCTCTGTCTCTGCATCTCTCTCCCTCTTCTTTTTACATACTGTATTTTAAGACTGGAAGGTAAGTATAAACAATTAAGAACTTCTGCGAATAGGCAGGCATGCAAAGAGCTAAGTGACTTGGGTATCTGAAGTTATTAAAAAATGACAGAAAGGGATTTGTCAACTATTTAGATCAAGAAAACATAACTGTTTACAGAATATAATGCTAACGGGTGATAGAACACTAAAATATTTCTATTTTGTCTCCTTCAAATATGAAGGTCCAATTTTTAAAAAAAGGAATTATAGCCAAAGATTGCTGAGAAGATAGTAGAAAGGGCACAGAGCCACTTTAAGTGAATTTAAGTCTCTAAGACCAAGCAAATTACATCCTCAGAAGCTGAAAGAATTTATAGATAGAATCTCAGCACCACTATTTGGTATGGAGAAAGAACTAGGAGATAGGAAATAGAATTGGACTCTAAGCAGCTGTGTTGTTTTTTGTTTGTTCTTTGAGGGAAATATAGTGTAGTTTTGTTGTTGTTGTTGTTGTTGTTGTTGTTGTTGTTGTTGTTGTTGTAGTAGACATACATGCAAACAAAATCCAAGAGCAGATTTGTTAAACTTGTGCATGGAATCTGAATCCTCGGGGAGATTGCAGATCTCTCTCTCTCTCTCTCTCTCTCTCTCTCTCTCTCTCTCTCTCTGTATCTCTGCCTTTTGTCTCTCTCCTCACTCCCTCATTTTCTGTTTGGGGTCTGTTTGGGGACTACTCCTGGTGTCCAGGGAGTCCTATGTTGCCAGGGATCGAACCCAGCAAAGCATGCATGATCTGTCACCCACTCAACCAGCCTCTCTCTGCCTTATTTATAGACTCGGTGCACTGGTATAAAGGTCCTGCATGTTAAAGCACCTTGCACAATTCCTGGCTCAGAGTTGGCTTAATACTATTTGTGTGTGAAAATCTTCCATTCCTCTAGTTCTATTTCCTAGAACTATGTCTAGGAAATAGTTTCTCTAAAAGAGAAAGAGAAGAAATCATAATAGTGCAGGCCTCTCTCTCTTATTTGTGCACATGCATAAATAAGAAGTAAAGGTAGGCCTGTTGGGCTCAGAGTCCTTTCTCTTCATTTTTTAATTTTTGGAACCAGCTTATTAAAACAAAAATAGATGCTGTCAAGTCACCTTTTCTGCCAAGCAGAAAACTTCTTCATGCTGGTTTAGTCAAGCAAAGGAAAAGTGTGAGGTTGTTCTTCATTGCCTATGATTGGGTGTAGACCACAAGCCACTGTAGGACATGAGAAACCCCTGGTGGCCACAGATTAAAACATACCCCTTGGTTCGTTTCTCAACAATAAAGCTAATATTCCAGTTTCTGCCTCACTCTTATGTCTACTTTATTGGGAGGTGGGTGATTTTGAGGTTGAGACTAGGGAAAGAAGTGTCATTTTTGCTTGTTTTGCTTTTTGGCCTACACCCAGCAAGGCCCAGGGGTTACTCCTGGCTCTGCACACAGGAATTAATCCCTAGTAGTGCTCAAGGGACCATATAGGAGGCCAGGAATCAAATCTAATTTGCCCACGTGCAAGAAAAACGTCCTACCCACTATGCTATTTCTCTCGCCCCAAGAAAGAAGCATGATTTATCAGTCAATTAGGAGCCTCATTGGGGATGATAACAATGAATTTAGAACTAGTATATGATGATCATTCTTAGACATTTTACATTTGAATATTTCAGTACTATAAGTGACTGATTCTTCTATGGCATTCTGGTGAAAGAAACAGTTCATGTATGTACCTAGATAAATAAGAGTGGTAGTTGGAGCAATCGTACAGAGGTTAGGTCACTGGCCTTGCACACAGTCCACTGAGATTTGATTCCTGGCACCCCATATGGTCTACTGAGCCTGCTAGGAGTGATCCCTGAGTATAGAGCCAGCAGTAAGCGCTGAGCACTACCAGGTATAACCCAGAAACAAACCAAAAAAAGAGAGGAAAACAAAGGAAAACAAAGGATAGAATGGAAAACAAGGTTGATCCATAATATTTTACAGTTCCTCAGTACTTAAAGAATCCTAGATGTTTAGTGAAGTGTTCACATCTACTCTCTGATTATTCTCCTCCATGTTCATACAAAACAGAAAACAATCCTTTTTATGGAGGTGAGTTGGTTTGGGGTCATACCTGGTTTGGGGTCATACCTGGTCTTGGGTCACACCTGCTCAGGATATGATATTTATTTGTTTGTTTTATTATTGAATCACCATGTGATAGAACATTACAAAGCTGCTCATGATTGGGTTTCAGTCATAGTGTGTTCCAACACCCATCTCTCCACCAGTGTACATATCCCAACACCAGTGTGTCCCGTTTTCCTCCTCCTCTCTCTCTCTCTATCTTGGTCTCACTCTCTCACTCTCTTGCTCTTGCTCTCACTCTCTATCCCTCTCTCTTTGTTTGTGTATTATGGTTTGCAATACAGACACTGAAGGGTTATCATAGATAGATAGATAGATAGATAGATAGATAGATATATAGATAGATAGATAGATAGATAGATCTGCTCAGGGCATTTGTTTTTCTCCCTATGACTTATTTAGGTGAACATGATACCCTCTAGTTCTATCAAAGTTACAACAAAATGGAAGCTTTCATCTTTTATTAAAACTGAGTAATATTCCACTGTGTATATATACCACAGTTTATTACCAGCTCATCGATCCTTGAGCATTTGGGTTGTTTCCAGATCTTGACCAATGCAGATAGCACTGCAGCTAACTGATTTGCATATATATTTGTAAATTAGAATTTTTATGTCCTTTCTACGCCCATTTTGTTGAGACGTTTTATCACAAATGAGAGTCAAATCTCATCAAAGGCTTTCTCTATATCTATTTTAGGATCATATGCATTTTCTCTTTTCTGTAATTGATTTCGTATAGTCTATGAATATATTTGCATATATTGAACAAACTTTATGTCCCTGGTATAAATCCCATTTGGCCATGATGCACTATCCTTTTAATATATTGCTGTTAAATTTGGGAGCTGAAGAGACAGCACAGTGGGTAGGACACTTGCCATGCACTAAGCTGACCTTGGTTTGATCCCTAGCATCCCCTATTATACCCTGACCACTACCAGCCATAATTCCTGAACACACTGCTGGATGTGGCAAAAAAAAATAAACAAAATATTGTTAAACTTAGTTTAGATTTTGTTGAGGATCTATGTTCTTTGCATCTATGTTCATCAGGCAATTGGTCTGCAGTTTTGGTTTCAGGGAATGTTTGACTCAAAGGAACTGAGAAAATTGCTCCTTGGGGCTCCTTTGGAACTACTATCCTCAGGCATTTGCCCTATAGATCTGTGCCCTGAAAATTTCTTCCTGAGGACTTCTTGGTGCCCCAGTGAATGTGGCTTTCTTCTGCTCAATGAGGATATGTCCCTCTTGGGTCCTTTCAGAAGGCTTATTCTAGCCCTTGTTTCTGGGGCTAAGCAAAGTCTAGGTGTGACCATAGGAGAAAGCAAACACACGTTCTCACTCTTTGTCTCAACAGCATTTCATATTTGCCCTAACTACTAAAAAGGAGCTTTTAAAAGTGGAAGATGGATGAGGCCAGTAAGGGAGAGACAGAGACAGAGATGGAGAGAGAGAAAATACAGCAGTTTAGGCTCTTTGCACAGAGCTGACCCAGGATTCATCTGCAGCACCATATATGTTTCTGGCATTTGGCATGACCTGATGGAATGGTTTGAGGCTCTTTATGTTCCTGGAACAAGCAGATGCCCTTGGGCTCTACTAGCATGAGACAGGACATATGGAGATGTTACTGGTGCCCGCTAGAGCAAATCGATAATGAACGGGAAGACAGTGAAGGCAGTGATACAGTGATACCATATATGTTTCACCAGCCATGTCGGGAGTAAGCCCTGACTGAGCACAGCTGGGATAGACTCCCAAAACAAAGCAATATAAAAGAGGCAGAGAACGTAGCAGTTATCAGAAATCATAAACTCTGTGTTATATGAAGATATAGATCCTGCTTAATTTCATATTACTTATACTAACTGCTGCTTGTCGAAACCGTAGTATTTACCATACTTTCTATCAAAGGAAGGACAAGCAAACATGCTTTTCAATGTCCATTAGAAAAGATCTAAAATTATTGAAGCATTTAATAGCATGTGGTTGTCGGGGAGTGCCGCTGGGGTCCCTGACAGTGTCAGGAAGCGAGTTCCCTTCTACCTCCGGCCGGTGGGGAATGGATGAAGACTCAGGAATCCGATGCAGTTTTAAAAGGGCTTTAATATCACAGGTTCCAATATACAATCCAAGAGCAGGGAAAACATCCGGACTCTGGGTTCCCAGCTAGGCCCCAGCCATGTGTAGGCCAAGATGGCTGCCACCACATGTTGAGGCCCAACAGAGAATGGAGAGGATGGAGAAGCAAAACACCAAGGAAAGCCGAAATGGAAAAAGGGGGAAAAAAGAAAGAGATTCTTTCTTCTTACAGCTTATTTTATAGCTAGAAATATGCCCAAACTCCCCAGCCCAGCCCATTCTGGGCTGGGCTATTAGAGATGAAAACAGGAAAATAGCTCTATAGAATGTCACAACTTCAAGAGACCATCTGGCTGTTTACAAGGACCCAGAGCTAATTAAAAGCCTCCTAGCAGAGCTGGGAGAAGCTATAAGCTAAATGTAACTTCCCTGCCAGGAAGGATCAAATGCCCTTAGGTAATTTCTCCCAGCTCCTCACCTAATGACTTGAGCCAAGATTTGCCTGGAAATGCCTTTTTATAGGGTAGAGAAGGGGCTTTCTGAGATGGCATGTCTCTGTACCAAAGACTAATACTAATGCCAGTTAAATATTTCTCCAAGCCTTCACAAGAGTCTTGTCTACTTCATGGTAGTTTTGTATTTTAGTTGCCTTTGAGTTATCAGGGAGCCATGCTTGCTTGCTTGGAGGCAAACAGCATTTCTCTCTGGGATAATTACTTAGAGATCCAATGTGGCCAGGCAAATATGCTGGTAAGATCTAGCTAGTCCCACGATGATTGTGGTAGCAAGAGAGAATATTTATACCAGCCAATACAGAATACATGGTCAGATAAGACTGCCACATTCAGACTATCACCCTATCTATGAAGTGACCTGCAGGAGGCAATCCAGGGCAGATGCAGAGGCCTAGGCTTTTATGTGTCCTGCAACATGTGGTATCAAATTTCAATTATTCACCCAAACTGAATCTCCAAAGGCTTGGGATTAGAGTTTAAAAAAAATAACTGAACATGAAAAGTATGCTGTTTTAGCATATCTGTAAACCAAGAAGTTTTCATGAAGTCAGGCTGTACAAAATTTTGTGAATTTGTCATAGAAATGACTGGTTTTCATCATGCCCTTGTCATCAATGTCTGAAGGCCTATAAATGTCTTTCAGCTCATCCTATTATAATTACCTTTGTGCAAGCCTCTATTTGGGTCTATATCTAAAATGAGATGAAGCAGAACCATGAAATATGTGTTCTCAAGTCTCCGTCATGAGCTATTTTTACATAAAGGCTGCATCGTAACAACAAATAGCATTTTATTTAAAGGGGATCATCAACTTATCAACTGTCAGAAGAAATTGTCATGACCCCTTTGTTTAAAAGTTCTATCAGATAGCACAGAACAAGTACAGATAATAAAAAAACTATCAGATGAATTGTACATTTCAGCCTATTATTTGGCCCATGGTCATTTTAGCAAAGGGTCCCAGAAACCTTCAAAACAGGTTTCAAAAATTCGTATTGATTCCACAGGCTGATACCAAAAGGACTTCTCAGGTTAAACTCTCTCCAAAAAAAATGCTTCTAAGTGCTTATAATTACATTTCAAACATCTGCTGTAACAATCAGCTCTGGTCCAGTTTTTGCAACACAGGAATTGACAGACACCATCCACACTGACAATAGCTCTGATTCAACCTCAGCTTGAGTCCGGAGAATTTCTAGTTGGAACCTTATCTGAGCTGTCACCATAATGTCTTATCATCCTCAAGCAAATGGCCATCCCTGATGGCAGACTACTAAAATTGCCTTTGATATCATTGTTAGAAGAACTAGATCCAATACTGGTTAGATTTTTTTTCCCACCCCCTGCCTCCACACCTCCAAGGCTTAACATTTTCATTTTCAACAACCATAATGGAATTTTTTTAAAAATTACTTACGTGGAGAAAGAAGAAAGTGCTAAGTTAGATCTGCTAAGTTGGTTCTCATGGAGAACAAAGGTCAGTCCAACATCTATTTTTATGATTTTCACAGCTAAGTTGCTGATTATATTTTTTAAAAAAATTAAAAGAAGAATAACATTTCATACTACATAAACACTGTCTGAAACTCCAATTTCAGTGTCCATAAATGAGGGTTAACTGCAACCTGTAGTGCTCATTAACTTCTTGGTACTCTATGATGTACACAACAAATGTAAAAGCAATAGTAGAGTCAGCAAAGGTTGAAAGTCACCATCTAGCCCATAGTTTCCCAAAATGGGTGATATAGCTCTGGCTAAAGCAATATAGGTGGAGTGGAAATAGCCCCTGATCCTACTGGGGGTGCTTGCTTTCTGTTTGGTAAATTCTGTGGGAAATCTATTTCCACAGAAGCTGTGAGTAAATTTTCTTCTGAAACAGGACCAACAAGAAAAAATAATCTGAGAATCACCAATCTAGTTCATTGAAGAAAACATTTTATAAACACCGCTCACCCTTGCTAAAGACAAAGAAAACTCCCTTTGGAAGTTGGCCTCACATTTTGGCTTACTTGGTGCCCAAAGAACAAAATTTTGCTGGAGGTACTGTAAAGGGCTAGACAAGATATATACCCTTAAAAAGACATGCAAGAGCAATGGTTGGCCAGCTTTAATAATGAATCGATTCTTGCATTATGACTTGGTAAGAACAGAATGGCTAGAAGCCCCTCTCAGCACCATCTGGCATGGAATTTCTAACTGTCTTCTAAAAATTGAGTAGAGATACAAAGAAACTCATCTACCCCCCACCGCCACTGCCACACCTTGATTCTTGCAACAGCTAAAGAAAATCAGTTGGAAGAACAGTTTGTGTCAGAAGAACACAGAAAAATATTACAATGGCCTAACAAAGGATATACCAATGGCAAAGTGGCGGGGGTGTTAAAATTAGTTGTTAAAAAGGAGAGTATGGTTGAATGTGGTATGTTGGCCATTGATTATTTGCTGTTTCTTTTCTTCAGTTATTTTTGTTTTGTTTTTGGGGTCCAACCTGTCTGAGACCAGGATGGCTTACACCTTACTATACACTGAGGCGTGGGGGGACAGATGGGGTGCCAGAATGGGACATAGGGCCTGGGTCAGCCGAAACTGTACCATCTCTCCCGTCTCCTCTTTGCTGCTCTTTGCTTCTTTGGTGCTCTGTTCTTTCAGTGCTTTAGAAGGAAATTTAGGTAGAGTTCCTTGAGAAAAAGAAATTCAGTTGCGCTACAGCTACTGCATTGCCACTCAGTATTACAGTGATTATGAGGTGGGTAGGCAGATGGGGGAGGGCCCGTGGCAAATGGAACTTCTGAGAAGTAATAAATCCAATTGTCCTGAAGTTGCAAAAATCAAGGCCTAGACCTGATAAGAACACCCAGCACTACTGAGACCTTGAGGAGGCTGAGTCCCACAGAAAAACAAGCATCAGCGGAGACAGAGACTGCAATTAAGGATTTATGCCACCTGAGCAACCCCCCGCCTTTTCAAGAGAAGCCCCTGACCAAAGGCATTCAGGGCTCTCAGTCATTGGAAAAGCCCCGTATGAGCGCAGCTTGAGTAAACCCCTATAAAAGTCCCCTGAACAGAGGAAGGGTGCACATGTTGCCTGAGCCCATGTGCTGTTTGTGCCACGTGGCCAAACACGGTGGGCCCAAGCACATGTGTGGCCGCATCTCCCCTCTTGACACGTGTACTCTCATGCCTTTTGTGTCTAATGCTGGGATGTGTGTGTGCTGGCGCTCCCGCCACCCCTTGGAGAAGCCCAGGTTCTCTCCCTTGAGCGCATTATTCTCTCACTTTCTCTCCCTCTTTCCCTTTACTCGGAACCTCCAAATAAAATCTATTTTCACTTCACTGCTGGTCTCCTCCTGAAACTCTTCTGAGAGATAAAAGAAAAGAAACTGCAGGGCTAGGTAGGGCCTAATCTTCCCAGCCAGTCCTGAAGCAGCAGACATAAGCCATCCATGGGGACCAACTATAGTTTTACAACTCAACATTTATCTGGGCCTTCAGAAAATTAGTTTCAGGGCCAGAGTGCTAGTACAAAGGGTAGGACTGGGTTCGATCGTGGGCACCCCATATCATCCCCTAGCCTCACTTATATCACTTCACTTGTCTTCCCGTTGTTCATCGATTTGCCTCGAGCAGCGCCAGTAAAATCTCCACACATCCTGTTGCGTGCTAGTATAGCCCAAGAGCATTTGCTCACTCCAGGAACATGAAGAGCCTCAAACATTCCCAGGTCATGGGAATGAGGTCTAAAATTGTTACTGGTTTTTGGCATATCAAATACTCCCTAATCTCACCAGGAATAATTCCTGAGCACATGGATAGGTGTACCCAAACCCCAAGCGCTGCCAGGAGTGCGGCCCATAAAATAAAACTAAAACAAGATAAAAACAAAACAAAATAACCCTGAAATTTCAGAGAGCAATGCCTTAAAAATTACCAATGCTCAGAGTCTGAAAAACCTAGACAGAATTTTGAGTTTATATAAGCAAAAGCTTACAGGCTACACCTTGGCCTGTTATGCAAATGATAGTAAATGATTATCTCTTTATTGAAGTTCTGATTGGTGGGATATTTCTTAAGCAGTGATTGGTTTGGTTCTTAGTCAAACTTGGGCAGTCTCTGTATTTTTTTCTTTATGTATTTAGCAAAGGCTACTGAAATTTTTTTTTTTTTGTTTTGGGCCACACCTCTCAGTGCTCAGGACTTACACCTGGTCCGGCACTCAGGAATCATTCCTTGAAGGGTCAGGGGAACCATTAGGGGTGCCAGATATTGAACCCAGGTCAGCTGTAAGCAAGACAAGCATCCCACCCCAGAACTATTGCTTCAGCCCCAAAATAAATACCATTCTTGGGGCAAGAGCAATAAGATAATGGGTAGGACATTAACCTTGCATGCAGCTGACCCGAGTTTGATCCCGGCATCCCATATGGTCCCCGAGCCGTGCCAGTACTAATTTCTGTGCAGAGGAGTAACCCCCTGAGGAGCCCCAAAAAGACAAAAAAATAAATAAAATACCATTCTTGTGGGAACTTAAGATTTTAGTGGTGAATTTAATGTAGCCTATAAAGATGCTGATTTATAATAATTCACACTTACAGCTCATGTAATAATGCAATGTAGCTACTTCAATAAAATTAGTTTTAAAAAGGAAACGCTTTAGGGCAGTGGACATGGGTGAAGGGATTAGTGTTGTATGCCTAAAACTCAATCATAAATGACTTTGTAATTCATGGCAATTCAATTAAAAAAATTCAGAACAAAGAAAGATTTCTTCTAGGGTATTAGTATGGCTATAGGGTGCTTGTCTAGCATGCAGTAAACCAGGTTCAGCCCCCAGCTCCCTATATGTTTACCTAAGACCTGCCAGGAGTAATTCCTGAGCGCAGAGCCAGGAATAATACCTAAGAACCACTGGGTGAGGCCCCCAAAAAAGTACTTCCCCATAAAAAAGTTTATTCATTTATTTTTTTTTCTTGATATTTTTTTTTTTCTTTTTTTTTTTTTTTTTTTTTTTTTGCTTTTTGGGTCACACCTGGCGATGCTCAGGAGTTACTCCTGGCTCTGCACTCAGAAATTACTCCTGGCAGTGCTTGGGGACCATATGGGATGCCAGGGATCGAACCCAGGCCAGCATGGGTCAGCTGCATGCAAGGCAAACACCCTACCCGCTGGGCTATCGCTCCAGCCCCCATTTTTTTTTTCTTTTTTTTTTTTTGTTTTGGGTCACACCCGGCGATGCTCAGGGGTTACTCCTGGCGGTGCTCAGGGGACCATATGCGATGCCGGGGATCGAACCCAGGCCGGCATGGGCGGCCAAGTGCAAGGCAAACGCCCTACCCGCTGGGCTATCACTCCGGCCCCAATTTTTCTAATTTTTTAATTGAAACAAAATTAAATGGGGGACCAGAGCTATAGTACAGTGGGTAGGACATTTGCCTTACACATGGCAACCTAGGGTTCCATCTCCAGCATCCCAAGGGTCCACTGAGCACCGTCAGGTATAATTCCAGAGTGCAGAGACAAATTACCCCTGAGTATCCCTGGGTGTGACCCAAAATGACAAAAAAATTAAAACCAGAAATGAAGCGATTATCATCAATTACCCCTTTATTCATGTCTGAAATGCCCCAACTGGGCTCTTTGCTACTTTCCCTCCTTATTTTCTCCACTACAGACTCACACTCATTTCTTCTCTGCTGCCTTCACCTCTGCCAATGCATAAAAGTTGAGCCACCCAAGAGAGATGCTGGCTAATCCTTTTTCCTCTCGCTCAAGTTTTTCTACTTAGTTTACCTCAGTCTCACCTGTGCTTCAAATAAAATTTACATGCTTTGACTTAAACAATCTCCCGGTGCTGGCTGAAAACTCCAGACTATACTAGTTCCCATTCAGCATCAGCATTTGCAAGTTTAAAATGGTCTCAAAACGTCTGCGAAGAGTTCACAACCTTTCCTTGCAAACTTGTCTTCCTCCAGGGTTTCTGGTCTTGATCAGAGGAAACCTTATCCACACAGGAAAGAAACTGGAGTGTCTTCTACATTTCCCCTTCCCTCCTGGCCTGTACTGAAACCACCACCAAGAAGAGTGTTTTAAACATCCTATCTATGGTATTTAGATACCATAACTTCTTTCCAACTCCATCCCTGCCATCTCAGCCCTAAACTACTGAAATAATCTCTTCCCTGACCACAGAGATCTGATCATTTCCAGTAGGGCCCCAGATTCCTCCAAACTCAAGAAAGGAGCCTAAAAGATGCATAGAACCACATTTTCATTTCTTCTCTTGGCTTCAATCCCCCATGGCTTCGCACACTGATGAAGCTGAAAACAACATCGCCCAGGAACAAAGTTCCTGCTGCCCAATGACCTTATCTCTGTCCACCTCTCCAATGACATCCTTCCATCTTCTCACCGGGAGTTCCTGCCCTCTTGACCTCATGTTTATTTTCCCAAATGTTTCACTCTTTTTTTGTTGTTGTTTTACAACTGCAGGAGCCTTCCACAATCTGAACTACCACATGGAATTTGGCTAGAATTTTACTGATTTCTAGTAGAACTTTATCAAGCTCACTAAACTGTGCGTTGAGCTTTACAGCATCAGAAGTTCCCCAAGCTTGCAAAGCAGTGCAGAGAAGCCATAAAGGATAAGACCTCAAAGAGAGAAGAGCAGAAATACTGGCCGATGCAGCAAAAGCTGGGAAAAACTTTTTGCAACACCCGCCTGTCCTTTGCCAACTATAAGACCAAGATAACTGCCCTCCAATGTCCTGATGGATCTATCACATCTTCCAAAAAAGCAATGGAGAAGATTATCCATGACTTCTACACGGATATCTTTGATAGCCACGTCTACCTGCCCACGTACTGAATTATGCAGGATGGATAGGTCGTCCCCAACATTCTCGCTTCTGAAAACCGACATGCCATTTCATTGGTAAAGAAGTGGAGAGCACTCGGCCCAGACAAAGTCAGACCTGAACACCTGAAGAATCTGCCATCCGTATTCATTAATACACTGCCTCGGCTCTTCACATGTTACCTGTCTGAATGCAAAGTGCCCACCTAATGGAAAGCCAACAGGACAGTTCTACTGTTCAAGAAGGGAGACATCCACGACATTGGCAACTATTGCCCCATCTGCCTGTTATCTGTCATCTATAAGCTGTTCACTCGAATCATCCTGAATAGGACTGGCAGAATATTAGATGAAGAACAACCATGCAGCAAGCTGGCTTCAGAAAAGGATTCAGCACAATTGAACATATCCACACAGTAACAAGCTCACTGAGGTTTGTGGGGAGTTCAAGATACCGCTCTGTCTCACGTGTCATTGATTTAAAGAAAGCCTTTGATTCTGTTGAGACTGAAGCGTTGTCAGAGATGCCGCTGGGGTCCCCAACAGTGCTGGGAAGCGAGTTCCCTTCTACCTCGGGCTGGCAGGGAATGGATGAAGACTCAGGAATTCGATGCAGTTTTAAAATGCTTTACTTATCACAGGTTCAGGCATACAAATCAGCAATAGAAAAAACCCTGTGCTTAGGATTCCTGGCTAAAACCCCAGCCACGTGTAGGCCAAGATGGCAGCCACCACGTGTAAAGGCCCTGTAAAGAGGAGACAAAGACAAGACTCCCAAGAAGAGTGCAAGCCCCAAAAGAGAGCCCCAAAAGAGAAGAGAGCAAGAGAGGAAGCAGGCTAGTTTTATACCCCCTGCAACTCAGACCTCCCACTATTATGGGAAGCAGGGAGGGTCAAATGCCCTCAGGTAATTTCTCCCAGCACCTCACCTAGGCCCTTTTATATGCTAATGTTTTGAGCCAAGGTCTGCCTGAAAATGCCTTTATAGGGTAGAGAAGGGGCTTTCTGAGATGGCATGCCTCTGTACCAAAGACTATACTAATGCCAGTTAAATATTTCTCCAAGCCTTCACAAGAGTCTTGTCTACTTCACGGTAGTTTTGTATTTTAGTTGCCTTTGAGTTACCAGGGAGCCATGCTTGCTTGCTTGGAGGCAAACAGCATTTCTCTCTGGGATAATTACTTAGAGATCCAACGTGGCCTGGCAAATATGCTGGTAAGATCTAGCTAGTCCCATGATGATTGTGGCAGCATGAGAGAATATTTTTTTAATTTTTTTATTATACCACTGTGAGATATACAATTACAAAGAAGTTTGTGTTTGGCTTTCAGTCACACAGTGTTCCAGCACCCATCCCTCCACCAGTGCCCATTTCCCACCACAATGTCCCCAATTTCCTCCCCTCCCCTAGTCTGCCTCTGAGAGCCCATTTTCTTTCTTTGTTTTAACCTCTTGATTTAAAAAAAAATTATACCATCATGAGATAGACAATTAAAAGTTGTTAATGATTGAATTTCAGTCAGAAAGTTTCAGCAACCATCACTCCACCAATGCACATTTCCCACCACCAATGTCCCCAGATTCCCTCCCTCCTTCCCCAGCCTGCCTCTATAGTAGGCAATTTTCTTCCCTCCTCCTCCTTCTTTTTCTTCTTCTCTTCTTCCTCCTCTGCATGAGAGAATATTTATACCAGCCAGTACAGAATACATGGTCAGATAAACTGCCACATTTAAACTACCCCCTATCTACGAAGTGACCTGCAGGAGTCAATCCAGGGCAGATGCAGAGGTGTCCTGCAACAAGCGTTATGGAAGCCCTAGCCAAGCAGGAGTTCAAACCCAATACATCAAGATCCTTTGTGAGCTGTATTATGGATTCACCACCAGGATGTCACCATTCTGCAAGGAAGTGATCATTGATGTCAAAAGAGGGGCTTGGCAGGTTGAAACCATTTCACCAAAACTCTTCAGCGCCATCCTCAAGAACGTCAAGTGACAATTAGAACAGGAAGGAATGGGGAGTGAGGATGGACAGCTGGCAACTACTCCGCTTTTGATTCTCTGATGACATCGTTCTAATCATACCAAATATTAACCAAGCAGCATAAATGGTGGCTGACTTCTACTGAGAATGTGGAAAGATAGGTTGACAGCTGAATCTCAACAAAAACAATGTTCACGAAAAATGAACTAGTTCCAGAGGCCCCATTCACTCTCAACAGAACAAAGATCTCTGAATGTAGCAGTTTTGTGTACCTAGGTCAAGAAGTCAACATTATGAACAACCTAAAACCTGAACTGCACAGGAGGAAGAGACTGGCATGGAACACTTTCAAAAGCATCGAAGAAATAGCTAAAAGGACAAGCAACCTATGGCTCTGAGTACATCTCTTGGACTCCAATGGTTTCCCTGCATTAACATACACCTCAGAGACCTGGCCCTACGAAAGCAGGATGAGACCGCTGTTTGTGTCTCCCAAAGAGAAATCAAAAGAGCTATGCTTGGAATATCACACCTCACTCAAGAGAGAGAAGGAATCTGGAGTACCGACCTCCCTCGCTGTTCCAGAGTCAGGGATGCTGTCTCGTTTGCTAAGGCATCGAAAATCAGATGGGCTGGACATGTAATGTTATTTGGAGACAACCGCTGGACTAGAGCCATTACTGACTGGATCCCACAGGATATCAAATGATCATGTGGCTGCCCACCTACAAGATGGTCAGACTTCTTCGTCAAGACCCTGAATGAATGGTTTGAGGCTTTTTTATCCCTGAAGTAACCAGATGCCACTGACACGTGATAGGGGTCAAATGGAAATGTTACTGGTGCCTGCTCAAGTAAATTAATGAATAATGGGATGTCCAGTGATCAAGTGATCAAGACCACTTATTGAAGAAGTCTTCTTGCTCCACTTAATATTTTTTTTTGCTTCTTTATCAAAAAATTAAGTGTTCATATATTTGCAAGTGTAAGTCAGGATATTCAGTTCTATTCCATAGTTCTACAGGTTTATCTTTTATTACAATACCATGCCGTTTTTATTACTACTGCTTTGTAATACAGATTGAAGTTGGGAAAAGGTGATGCCTCCCATCTTCTTTTTCCCGAGAATTGCTTTAGCTATCCTTGGGGGTTTATTATTTCATACAAATTTCGGAGTGTTTGGTCAATTTCTTTGAAGAATGTCATAGGTATCTTATAGGGATTGCATTGAATCTGTATAAAGCTCTAGGTAGTATTACCGTTTTGACAATGTTAATTCTCCCAATCCATGAGCAGGAAATGTGTCTCCATTTCCTCATGCCCTCTTTTATTTCTTGAAGCAGCATTTTGTAGTTTTCTTTGTATAGTTCCTTTATATTCCTAGTTAAACTAATTCCTAGGTATTTGTTTTTCTGTGACACAATTGTGAATATGATCATTTTCTTAATATCCTAGTCTTCTCCTTGGCTTCCTAATATCATGCACAAAAGTCAGGTCAAAATGGATTAAAGATCCCAATATCTGACCTGAATCTATAAAGTACATTGAAGAAAACATAGGCAAAACCCTCTATGACATTGGAGCTAAAACATCTTCAAAGATGAAACACCACTGACAAGGCAGATGAAAGCAAAGAAAACATATGGGATTATATGAAACTAAAAAGCTTCTGCACCTCAAAAGAAATGGTGATTAAGATACAAAGATAGCCCACAGAATGGGAAAGAATTATCACCCAATACCCATCTGATAAGGGGATTAATATCAAGACACTGGTGGAATTTTTCAAGAAAACATCCAACCCCATTAAGAAATGGGGAGAAGAAATGAACAGAAATTTCAACAAAGAAGAAATTCGAATGGCCAAAGGTATATGAAAAGGTGCACGCCATCATTAATCATCAGGGAGATGCAAATCAAAACAAGAATGAGATATCATCTCACACCACAGAGACTGGCACACATTCAAAAGAGCAAGAAAAACTGTGCTGGCATGGATGTGGGTAGAAAGGGACTCTCATCCCTTGATGGTAATGTCGAATGGTACAGCCTTTTTGGAAAACAATATGGACATTCCTCCAAAAACTTGATATTGAGCTCACATTTGACCCAGCAATACTACTCCTGGGAATAAGCCCTGGATACCCAAAAACACACAACAGGAATACCATCTGTACTTATATATTTGTCACAGTGCTATTTACAACAGCCAGAATATGGAAACAATCTGAGTGCAAGAACAGAAGACTGACTAAAGAAGCTATGGTACATCTACACAATGGAATACTATGCAGCTGTCAGGAAAAAACGAAGTCATGAAATTTACCTGCAAATGGATGGACATGGAGAATATCATGATGAGTGAAATCAGTCAGAAGAATGAGGACAGATATAGAATAACTGCATTCAGTTATTCTGCATTGTGAGATATAAATATATACCAGTTTTAAACTAATTATTGGAAACAGTCACACCAGACTAGAACTGAGCATTGAATGTAGGCAAAGGATTTACATGATAAAGCCTAAATACATGTAGGGTA
>JAJIBD010013563.1:0-26143 GCA_021461705.1 Cryptotis parvus | reverse complement strand
ATAGCAGACAGGGTGTTTGTTTTGCATGGAACCATCCTGGGCTCGATCCCGGCATTCCATAAGGTGCCCTGAGCATCACCAGGAATTATTCATGAGTGCAGAGTCAGGAGTAACTCCTGAGCACACCTGGGTGTGAGCCAAAAAAGTTAAAAAGTCTAGACCTTTGCTTTAGACTTTTGTGTCAGAGGAGGGCTTCCTCTAAAAGTTGTCCCATATCAAAGCCAGGGGTGAACTTTTTTTCCTGGTACCATCCAGGCTCTCTATATGTATGAGAAATTAGATTCAGTCTAAATGGTACTGAGACTCATAGTCAGAAAATATGATGGAAACCCAGGAGTAAAATAACTTAGAGCTAAATAACTCAAAACTGCACTGCCAGACCATCTTTTGTGCTTATACAAGAGATCCCTAACATAAACATATGAAAGAGGCTTGTTAAAAAGGAGAAAAACAATCCCTCATCAGCAATACGAAAACCTAGGGCTAGCAAGTAAGCAAGTGATCCAACGCCAGTGTTGGCAAGTTTATGAAGTAATCCAACATTTCAGTAATTTCCCACTCACTTCATGGTGGAGTCAGAAGACCAGAGAGGTGCTCCCCCGATGGATGCAGTTTGATTTCCTTCACAGTCACCCCAATATTTGCTGTGCTCTCCAAGTCTGCACTGGTCTCTCTTACCTCCGTCCACACAGGTGACCCAGCTGCATGGAATACTGATAGGAGTACAAGGGGAACAGGCTGGGCAAGATTAGGGTTATGGCTCTAAAGAAAGGGACTGATCAGTATGGAATGTCACCAGGGTGCCTGATAGTTGCCGTCTGTCACCCAGATGACCTAAGTCCTGTGGACACAAGCAGCTAGCCATTTTAACATCCTATACTCTCTAATGCTTATCTTTTTTTTTTTTTTTTTTTTTTTGCTTTTTGGGTCACACGGAAATGCTCAGGGGTTACTCCTGGCTCTGCACTCAGGAATTATTCCTGGCGGTGCTCAGGGGACCATATGGGATGCCGGGATCGAACCCGGGCTGGCATGGGCCAGCCGCGTGCAAGGCAAACACCCTACCCGCTGGGCTATCGCTCCAGCTACTCTCTAATAATGGACAACATTCTTGGAACATAATAGAGAAATGTTCACAAATCTCATATATTTGAAAATGTATAAAAGGGGAAGGATTTCTGCCTTTCTCTGGAATCCTTCTTTAGGATCCCGAGTTCTCAGAGGTTACTCCTGGCTCTGCACTCAGCAATCACTCCTGGCGGGCTTGAGTGACCATATGGGATGACAGGGATAGAACCTGGATCGACTATAAGCAATACCCTCCACTAATCTGAGAGCTTCTGTGTTTTCCCTTCTTTCCCTTCTCTTAAATAAAGTCTTTTCCAAATTTGATGACTTGATCTCTGGATAGTCTTGATTTCTTCCTCAGGCTGCCCACTCTCCACACCACAGTTACTCTGATGTTTGCTGCATTAGCCAAGTCTGGGACATGTCTCAGACCATTCACATACGCAACTCACATGCTTAGAATATTGTTCCCACCTTCCTCCTTCCTTCCACCAGCTCCATCTCCAGCAACCAGTTCCCAATATCGCTCTTACTCATGACCTATCATTATTATTGGATTGGGCCTTGAGCAGTCATGGAACCAAATCTTCACAGTTAGACCTCTTCCGTCCTGAGGAGCCATGACCAGGAATTCATTGGATCACAGTCACTCCCAACAAGACAACTTTAGCCATTCTATCTTCAAAGATCATCTGCTTTAAACTTGGTAAGTAACATCTATTGGAGATGTGGATCGTCTATGGCCAATAAACTTCACCTTGGCCCTGTACAGGCGCCACAGTGCTTATTCTTGCAGTGTAGTGAGGGATATGACTTAGCCAGTGGAGCCCTGGCCACTAGGTCCTGGGAGTTTTGATACTGGGGGGGCGGGGTGGAGTTTGTTTGTTTTGGGTTTTTTTTTTTCTTTTTTGGGTCACACCTGGCAATGCTCAGGGGTTACTCCTGGCTCTGCACTCAGGAATTACTCCTAGTGGTGCTCGGGGACCATATGGGATGCCGGGGAATCGAACCCAGGCCGGCACAGGCTGGCCACGTGCAAGGCAAACACCCTACCCGCTGGACTACCACTCTGGCCCATTTCTGGTTTTTTTTAAACATTTGAAAATGTATAAAAAGGGAAGGATTTCTGCCTTTCCCTGGAATCACACCCCTGAGATGTTTAAGGCTCACTTCTGGCTCTATATTCAAGAATCACTTCCGGGTTAGGGGACGCCTGAGCAATAGCACAGTGGATAGGATGTTTGCTTCACCCACAGCCGACCCAGATTCAATACCCCACATCCCATATGGTTCCCCCAGCACCACCAGAAGTAATTCAACTGGAAATGAGATTTTGATGTTGCCGGAAGTGAAATCAGGACCTCAAAGACAAATGCACATTTCTATCTTCAATAGAGGCACAACATAAATGTCATTTATGAATGGACAGATAAGAAAAATGGTTTTCAATATGAACCATTTATATACAAATATAAAATAAAAGCATCTTATGTTTTGATTATTTCAGGTATAAGATATTTTTTTCTATTTTCTTATCCATCCATTCATTAATAACATTTATAATGTTATCTATGTCTTGTGACACTTTTGCTGTATCTCTCTCTGGGCGACAAAGACAAAAATGCTAGATTATTTATTCAGCTTTTAAAATAAATCAAATTCTACCATATGTGGTAACGTGGATGAACCCTAGACAACAGTATAGCAAATCAAATCAATCATACACAGGAAGGCAAACATAGTAAGTCTCACTTCCACGTAGTTTCTAAAAATTTCAAATTCAGGGCCTGGAGGGATAATACAGGGAATAAGGCACTTTGCCTTTTAAGTGACTGTGGTTACCTCCCACCCTGATTCAAAGCACTGGCGCCACACGTGGTGCCTGGAGTACCCCTAGGGTCACTCTTGAGATGGTGCAAATTCCAGGATGCTAATATGCTCCCTTCACCCTCGGGAAAGATGCTTTGCTCTGGCGTTGGGTTATTTGGGGAACTTGTAGCACACCCAGCAATGCTGGGGGATATCTATCCCCAGTGGTCTTTGGGAACCCATGGGGTACAAGATAAGCTCCTAAAAAAAAAAAAGATAAGCTCCTTAGCCCCTGATCAGCCAGGATGGTTTTTCCCAAAACTGCCCTGCCTGGGGCTTCCTAAGCAGGTAAGAATCTGTCACTAGAGCATTGTCAGAAAAAGCCTTGAATTCTTGGTCTCTCTCAAGTTTTTATCACAGCTTTTTGTTTCTTCTTGAAGCTTCTCCACTGCTGAAGGGGTCCACAGGCCTGTTTCTGCATCTCCAAATGGCTCTGGCCTAAGGGTTAGGGATAAGGCGACTTCTTTAAATCTCATATTGGCTATCAATGTAGGTCTGAAACTCAATCATAAATATCTTTGTAACTTGGTGATTAACAGTGATTCCATTTTTAAATAAATAAGTAAAACATAGAAAGCAGAAAATATTTGCAAAAGCTTGTACAATTTTTCTTAGGCAAAAAAAATAATAATCACTTGTATCACTTGTATCACTTGCCTTCCCATTGTTCATCAATTTGCTTCGAGCGGGCACCAGTAACATCTCCATATGTCCTGTCACATGCTAGTGTAGCCCAAGGGCATCTGCTCGCTCCAGGAACTTAAAGAGTCTCAAACCATTCCATCAGGTCATGAGAATAAGGTCTATAACTGTTACTGGTATTTGGCATATCAAACACGATACAGGTAGCTTGCCAGGTTCTGCCATGTGGGTGGGATACTCTTGTAGTCTCCTCTCATCTCGTGCATTTATTGATGAACCATGCTGGGCTTGAAAACGACTGCTGTCGATGGGACTCTGATGAGCCGGGCTTATGATCAGCTCTTCTGCTGGGTGTGGAGCTCTGACGAGTTGGGGAGTCCAGATGTGGAAAATGGCGGCCCTCATGGTGTGGTGGTTCCTCTGGCTTCTTGCAAGGCTCTGCTGGGATGATGGGCAAGGGCTAGAACCTGCCTCGTGATCAGTTGGGCACAGGGAGAGCCAGTAGCAGCTCTGCCCCATGTATGTGAGTCTCTGGATCAGGCATACCTGGGCTGGGCTTGAAAAAAGACTGCTATAGGGTGGGACTCTGACCAGCTGGGCTTGTGATCAGCTCTTTTGGTGGGTGAATAATAACTTCCTAAAAAAAGGGGAAAAAAAACTGGGTCCGAGCGATAGCACAGCGGGTAGGACATTTTCCTTGCATGCAGTCGACTCGGGCTCGATCCCCCGCATCCCATATGGTCCCCTGAGCACCGCCAGAAGTAATTCCTGAGCGAAGAGCCAGGAGTAACCCCTGAGATCACCGGGTGTGACCCAAAAAGCAAAAAAAGAAAACCCCAAAAACAGTGCCAACTCTCCCCTCTACCCCTCCACCTGCCGCAACAGTGTGGCTCATGAATGTGGTAGCAAGAGGCTACCTACTGGTTCCCTGCGACTCCATTGCCTGAGATTCCCTGAGTATTCTCACTCCAAGGCCGCGAGTGGGCCAAGAGAAAGATCCAGGAGGAAGCCCAAGAGGGCTTGTGCAATTACTATGGCAAAATTGTCCTCCCATGCAAATCAAAACAACAATGAGGTACCATCTCACACCACAGAGACTGGCACACATCCAAAACAGCAAGAACAACCGGTGCTGGCGTGGATGTGGGGGAAAAGGGACTCTCATCCACTGTTGGTGGGAGTGCCGACTGGTCCAGCCCTTTTGGAAAACAATATGGGCATTCCTCCAAAAAACTAGATATTGAGCTCCCATTTGATCCAGCAATAGCACTCCTGGGAATATACCCGAGACCGAAAAACACATAGCAGAAACACTATCTGTACTTCTTTATTCATCTCTGCGCTATTCACAATAGCTAGAATCTGGAAACAACCTAAATGCCTGAGAACAGAGGACTGGCTAAAGAAACTGTGGTTCATCTACACTATGGAATACTATGCAGCTGTCAGAAAAGACGAAATTATGAAATTTACCTGCAAATGGATGGACCTGGAGACTATCATGCTGAGTGAAATTAGTCAGAAGGAAACGGACAGACATAGAATGACTGCATTCATTAATAGAATATAAATAGATACCAGTGTTTTACTAAATGTGAGAAATGGTAATGTCAGATTAAAACTCACCATTGAATATACACAAAGAGACTTAAGTGATAAACTCTAAATATCTGCAGGGCTAGCCACAATGTGTAAAAGAAGAGGGAGAGAGATGCAGAGACAGAGAGAGAAAAAGAGGAAACGGGGCTGCCTGCTATTGAGGCAGCCTGGGGGGTGGGCGGAGGGGGTGGGGTACATTGGTGGTGGAAATGGGGCACTGGTGGAGGGATGGGTGCTGGAATACTGTATTACCAAGAACCAATTATGAACACCTTTGTAATTGTATGTCTCACGGTGGTATAATAAAAAAAAAATTTTTTTTAATTGTCCTCCCCCAAATTCTGTGCCTTGGAATCCTAACCCCCAGTACCTCAGAATGGGGCCTTATTCAGAGATAGGTCCTCCAGAGAGCAATCAGGATATTGAAGTGAAATTGTGCCTCAATCCAGTGGACAGGTGTCCTTATAAAACAGAGGACTTTGGACTCAGGAACAGATACGCACAGAGATAAGATGTCCTATGGACCAAGATGAAGGCAGAGATAAGGGCGAACACCATAAGATGGCCAGGAAACCAGCAGAAACCCAGCCAGAGGCCTGGGATTGGGCCTCCCTGGGCCCTCAGCAGACAAGTCTAACCCCTGGCGCTCGGGTTCCTGGGCTCCAGAGGCAGGGTGTTTCTACTGTTGACATCACCCCATTCGTGCCAATGTGTTATGGCAGCCCTGGAAAGCCAGTGCAGTGATTGGCCACGTCTTGGAAGTCAACCCATCACCTTCCACACACACTGACACTAGAAATGAGTTACTTCCTGTGCTCCAGGGGAGGGAAATGAAGAGACATCTCTTGAAAAGAGGAAAATGTGGGGCCTGAGTGATAGCCCAGCGGGTAGGGCATTTGCCTTGCACGAGCCGGCCCGTGCCGGCCTGGGTTCGATCCCCAGCATCCCATATGGTCCCCCGAGCACCGCCAGGAGTAATTCCTGAGTGCAGAACCAGGAGTAGCCCCTGAACATTGCCAGGGGTGACCCAAAAAAAAAAAAAAAAAAAAAAAGAGGAAAATGTGCTGCCATATATGGTGGGTTTTGACCTTCCAAGCAGAGCTCAGGGAGTCTGGAAGCCACTGCCAGCAATAATCAATCAACCGGCCAAGCAACTGGAGGTATGGTCAAACCTGATCTCCCGAGCAGGCCACTGCTGGAAGTATTCAGGGGCCATTTAGAGGTAGGAATTACACCCTGGGCTCAGCTCTCCAGATCACCTTTGGGCTCTGCCTCCAAGTAGAAAAACCGCCACAAGGGCTATGGCGCAACTCTGTAGTGTTAGGATAAAGTCTAATCTTGTGTCTAACTGGTTCAGGTTGGGTTGCTCAGTTCTGCGTTCAAACTTAAGTATTGGGGCCGGAGCAATAGTCCAGCAGGTAGGGCGTTTGCCTTGCACGGCTGGCCTGTGCCGGCCCGGTTTGATCCCCAGCATCCCATATGGTCCCCCGAGCACCACCAGGAGTAGTTCCTGAGTGCAGAGCCAGGAGTAACCCCCTGAGCATTGCCGGGCGTGACCCAAAAAAAAAAAAAAAAAAAAGCACTTAAGTATTGATGTATATGTGTACATTCTTCTCTAATAAGGACTTGAGAATATAGTTTGTTGTTTTGCTTTTTGTTTTGGGGGGCCACACTCAGAAGTGCTCAGGATTTATCCTGCCTTTGCAGTCAGGAATTACTCCTGGCAGGACTCGGGACCATATGGGATGCCAGGGATGGAACCCAGGTGACCACATTCAAGGCGAATGCCTACCTGCTGCAGTATGGCTCCTCTGCCTCCAAGAAGCTAATCTAGAGTTGGGATATTTATTCCAGAAACTCAAATTCATTGATTATATATATATATACACACACACTCCAGACTACCTATAGATGTATATAGATATATAGATATATATGGAATATATATACATATATGTTTATGTATATATGTTCCACATATGTGTCTATATACATTATATGTCATATATACAGATACTTATGTGTATCTATTCCATATATGTATATATACACATATGTGGAATATATATATACATATGTGTGTATATGTATCTGCATTTCCAAGGATCGCCTGGAGTGACCGGCAGTTAACTGCAACATTGTGTCAGACACATCTCTATTTTTTCTACCTTCTCCTATTCTTCCCTTCATGATCTTTTCTGTATTCTCTTTAAAAAAAAATACATGTCAAAAAATTGAATTAAAAATATACGTCTTTGGGGCCGGAGCGATAGCCCAGCGGGTAGGGCGTTTGCCTTGCATGCGGCCGGCCTGTGCTGGTCTGGGTTCGAACCCCGGCATCCCATATGGTCCCCCGAGCACCGCCAGGAGTGATTCCTGAGTGCAGAGCCAGGAGAAACCCCCTGAGCATCGCCGGGTGTGACCCAAAAAGCAAATATATATATATATATATATATATATATATATATATATATATATACTATACTATATATATAGTATAGTATCATGTATATATACTATATATACATGATATATATAGTATATATAGTATAGTATATATAGTATAGTATCATATATAGTGTATATATATACATATATATACATATATATATATATATATAGTATCATGACTTAGGCTTTTAAGGAGCTTTCCAATCTAGTGTAGGTTCTTACTGAAGGCAAAGGAAATGTTACCCTCTATACCAAGAACATACAAATGGCTGCAGAAAACCTTCAAGATTTCGTATCCAACTCTGTCATGTGATGAAGATATTACAGATCAGAGTGGCAAAATAGGTCAAAGAGAGAAGATTAGTGAGATGAGCAGCCAATAATTTAGGAAATGAAGCCCAGAAGAATTTTTTCCAGTGACCAACACTATGTAAAGTAAAAGACCAGCTACAATTTCAGCTTTTAGGTGCCAAATTTGCATACACTTGCATTCGCCCCCATTATGCCTTTGCAATTGCCAGCTTGATAAATTCTCAAGCAAGAATTTATCATTGCCTCCCTTGTTTGTCTTTTTTTAGTTTTTCATCTCTCTATTCCCTTTCACCCACTCACTGACTTTGGCCCAGATTCTCTACAGCACATAGGGGGGGAAAAGCATTCACAGTACATTAAAATTAAACTTCAGACAAGTGTGTTTTTCAGACCATCTGCTGGAACAGCCACTTCTAAAGGCTGTGTGCCTGGCCTCAACATTCCACCAGGGCCAGAGAAGAGGGATGATCGGTAAGTAGGGCTCGGGTTGAAGAAGCTGGTGGTTTTAAGCAGAGACATCCGGAGATAGCTGGGGCAAATGTTCTGACAACGAATTTAAAGCAAGACGACGTTCCTTGAGGATAGGAACTTTCAAATTCATACAATATCTCCAGTACTGTATCCACAACAAGGTATATCGTAGGCTATGTTCCTTTGGTTGAATACATGAATGTGTCAGTTGTTTTTGGAAAGAGTCACGGTGCAACCAGATGCCATTAGGCTACACTGGCACGTGATAGGGTCAAATGGAAATATTACTGGCACCCGCTCAAGCAAATCGATGAATAACGGGATGTCAAGTGATAAGTGATTTGGAAACTTTATCTCCATCTCCACATTAATTTCTATCAACTGTTCTGATTTGTAGGCTTCTGCAGTAGATAACTGTGGTGAACTCGAGTCTTATGCAACTGTATTATTTTATATATGGATACAGGTTGTTTGCAGATTCTGCCTATGGTGAATAGTGCTGCAATGAACATACAGGTGCAGATGGTGTTTCTGCTGTGTGTTTTTTTTTTTTTGGTCCCCCAAGGTATATTTCTAGGAGTGGTGTTGCTGGGTCAAATGGGAGCTCAATTTCTAGTTTTTGGAGGAATGTCCATATTGTTTTCCCAAATTACTGGACCAGTCGGCATTCCCACCAACAATGGATGAGAGTCCCTTTCTCCCTGCATCAGCACAGTACTGCTTGTTCTTGTTCTTTGGGATGTGTGCCAGTCTCTGTGGTATGAGATACCTCATTGTTGTTTTGATTTCTATCTAACCCCATGCACAAAATGGATTAAAGACCTCAACATCAGACCTGAATCCATAAGGTACATGGAAAACAATGTAGGCAAAGCCCTCTACAACATTGAAGCTAAAGACATCTTCAAAGATGACCAAGCAAGTGGAAGCAAAGATAAACAAATGGGACTACATGAAACTAAGAATCTTCTGTACCTCAAAAGAAACAGTGACCAAGATATAAAGACAGCCCACAGACTGGGAAAGAATATTTACCCAGTATCCATTTGATAAGGGGTTAATATCCAAGATATACAAGGCACTAGTGGAACTTTACAAGAAAAAATCATACAAGACCATCCAAAAATGGGGAGAAAAAATGAACAGAAGCTTCTTTTGCTTTTTAAAAAAATTTCTCCCACTCCACCCCCAAGGCTGGGGCCATAGTCCAGAGGGCAAGGCTGGGGCCAGAGTCCAGCAGGTAGGGCGCTTGCCTTGCACACTGCAGACCCGGGTTCAATCCCCACCATCCCATTTGGTCCCTGAGCACCACCAGGAATAATTCCTAAGTATCTCCAAGTGTGACCCAAAAAAAAAGAAAAAATCCCACCACCTCTTTCTTTGGTGGCTGTTGTCGTTGTACAATAACTGAGTCCCACTCTTTGGTTCAGGTGTTTGCGTATATCTTCACTGGGAGTCAGTTGTATCATTTAGCTGTGGTGCTAGTAGACATCTGGTGGTATCACTGTGGTGGTCACACATGGGCTCTTGGATGTTAACACACATGTATGTCCCAGAGATTATACACTCTTGCCCTGTAGAATCCCTGGGTTCTAAAAAGCAGAGCCATCAGAAATCCAAATGCGGGCCAGAGCGGTAGCACAGCAGGGAGGGCATTTGCCTTGCAGGAGGCTAACCCGGTTGGATCCCCAGCATCCCATATGGTCCTCTGAGCACCACCAAGAGTAATTCCTGAACAAAGAACCAGGAGTAACTCCTGAGTGTCACCACGTGTGACCCAAAAAGCAAAGAGAGAGAGAGAGAGAGAGAGAGAGAGAGAGAGAGAGAGAGAGAGAGAGAGAGAGGGAGAGAGAGAGAAGAAAAAACTCCAATGATGGGCAAAGTGGTGGACATATAGGTATTTTATTGAGCTCTTATTTATGTATTTGTTTGTTTGTTTTGGATTTTTGTGTCACACCCAGCAATGCTCAGGAATTACTCCTGACAGTGCTCAGGGGACCTTATGGGATGCCAGGAACCAAACCTGGGTTGGCTGTGTGCAAGGCAAATGCCGTATCAGCTGTGCAACCACTATAATCCCTGAGCTCTTATTTTCAGTTGTTCATTTTTTTTAGCCTAAAGAGTGAAGCAATGCTGAAGCACCTTATTAGAGCAAGACAGAAGTTTATACACTCGTTAATCCCAAACACTGATGTTTGGGATTAACGAGAGGCTGATGATATTATGTCAAGATTCATAGACTGGCACCCAGGAGACTCAGGGATAAAGCTTTGAGTCTAATCGACCGCACGACCTTGGGTAAGCAGCTTTCCTTCTTTGAACATCAGACTTGTTTCCTGTAAAAGAACTACTGGAGGTGGGGGGCATAATGATACACACTACTCAAAGAATTTCTTTTTATTTTTCTGCTTAGGAATTTTTAACTACAAACCAAGTATAAAGAATCACAAGAAAAGGTGCTTGCTTTGTACGCATTCAATTCAGGTTCAATCCCTGGCACCTCTTATGGTCCCCTGGGCCCTGCCAGCAGTGATCCCGGAGTGCAGTTAGGAGTGAGCCCTGAGCACAGCCAGGCGTGGCCCAAAAACAACAAAATAAAACCATACTTTTATTATGTTTATAAAGTATTGAGTGGGCAATGGTGAAGGGATTGGCGTTCAAACATTGTATGCCTGAAACTCAGTCTCAAAATCTCAAAAAACTATAATTTTTTAATTCACAGTGATTCAATAAAAACTAAAAAGAAAAAGTATTGAATATACTTTTAAGTTGAAACGATAATATAGGAAAGTTATAAACCCTTGATCCAAATCACCACTTGTTTATCTTTAGCATTTTTATGTGTTTGTGATATAGACATGTAGTGTATATGTGTATATATACATAATTTATGTATATTTGTACCTATATGTGTATTTGCACCTATATGTATATTTTTTTAGAGACTCACAGACATGGGGCAGAGCTGCTACTGGCTCTCCCTGTACCCAGCCGCTCACGAGGCACCCGGGAGGGATGGTGGGTTCTAGCCCTGACCCGCCACCCCAGCAGAGCCTCGCAACAAGCCAGAGCGCCCCCACTCCATGAGGGCCTCCATTTTCCACGTCCGACTTCCCCCTCGTCAGAACTCCACCCAGCAGACCAGCCTATCACAGCCCAGCTCATCAATAAATGCTGGATTTTGAGAGGACTACAAAGTATGCTACCCACACGGCAGAGCCTGGCAAGCTACCCATGTCGTATTTTATATGCCAGATACCAGTAACAATTATAGACCTCATTCCCATGACCTGATGGAATGGTTTGAGGCTCTTTATGTTCCTGGAGCAAGCAGGTGCCCTTGGGCTCTACTTGCATGAGACAGGTCGTATGGAGAGGTTACTGGTGCCCGCTCGAGCAAATCGATGATGAATGGGAAGACAGTGATACAGTGACAGTGATGTGTATTTTTCAAATTATTTATCACTAAACACTTCAGAATAATTCCTAAGAATTGGTCATTCTTTTCCACAGCCAATACAATGATCAAAACTGGGATATTTTTCCAGCAATATAGTACTATTACCCAATACAAATTCATATTGTCAATTGTCTCCAAATTTTCCTTTACATTGTCTCCATAGTCCCACCCAGATTATTTCAAAGCAACTCATTAATGTTCAATCACTTCCTGGTGCTTTTGTTTTGAAAGTCTCCTAATAGACCCTTTCTAACGTGATCCTTGGGGAGTTGGACGTGTACCCTAGGTCTTCCCAGGGGGTAACACATGCCTGTTCCAACAACTCCGAAGGATACCCATAACTCTCCACAGTGCCAACTACCCAGCATTCACAGTCTTTCTCCACACGTAGCCTCAGGAGAATGGGGGTGCGGGGGACGCCACCACCACCATCACAAAGCAGAAAAAGAAAAGGAGGGAAGGTGACCTCGGGGACACCGGCCCTGCGCCTCGCCCCTCCCAGAGTGCGCAATTCCCTGGGCTCCAACTTATGCCCGTTGGCATTTCCTGGGTCTGCAAGCACGCTTCCTTTCTGAAATACAATTTTCCTAAATTGCTAGTATCAATCAACTACCCATTGCGTTAACAAGGCCCCCAGTGCCTCCTCAGAGGAGTCCCTGGCGGCCGAAGCCTGGGAGAGCTTCCTCCGAGAGACGGTCAGGCTGCACAGTCTCCCCCAGTCTTCCCGGTGAGCCTCCAACTCTCCTGGGTGCCTCCCGGCTGCTGCGGCAGGTGGAACAAGGCAAGGAGCGGGGCTGCCGGGTAAAGCCTGGGAGCGCGTTCAGTGGAATCAGGGTGTCCAATTTGTTGGGCCAGTATCAGGGTCCAGGAGAGGCAATGCCCAGCAGAGAAGGGGCCCCTGGACTATTTTTTAGTGAGCTGGTAAACTGCACCACTCCCCGCCAAAGAGCAAGCTGACTTTTCTTCCAGAATTGATTCCAGGAAGGCACCCGGGAGGTTCCAATTCTACTATTTATTCCTCTGGTCCCTCAAAAATAGCCCCTTCAGCAACAGCTCCTCAAACTGTCCCTCACGGCCCTCTGCCTGGTGACTGGGACCAAGTGACCAAATCCTTCAGGGGATCTACTCTGCTTCCGGAGGCTGGAACCTTCCAGGACCCCAGGAGAGGAGACGGGGTGGGTGAGTTTCAAGGCCTGTCCCAGGGGTTCTGAGCCTCTGGGTCCCCTGGGATCAGGAAGGGAGGGATGGAGGCAGGGTTATAAAGCCCAGCCGGACCGAGCTGCGCCCTCAGCACCGCAGTCTGCGTGTCTGAGCTGCGCGCCTTGCCTGGATGCGTGGCCGCCCGGTTACAACCCGCTCTTGGGAAGAGAACTTGAAAGACACAGGCTGGAGTGATGGAGAGTTCCGGAATGCACCTCCCTGGCGGGGCTGAGAAGCTCCTGAGGCCCCACCGAGCGTGCCCGGGCTGAACAGCACTGTCTGCAAAGGTGGGTGCTTGTTTGGGGGAAAGTCTGCTGAGACGGCAGAGCTGCTTCAGTCCTCTTCGCTGCGCCTCCCCGTCACTCCTGCTCGGTCCACCTTGAAGCATCGGCCAAGGTCCCTCTACCTTCTGGAGGCCAGAGCTCGGCCATGTCCCACAGCTCTGCCTTCTCCCAGCTCTGGCTCGGTCCCAGTTTCTAAGCCAGCGGGTGTAGAGGGTAAATTACCGCCGCATCAAGCACACACCCCTTTCGTGCAATGGCCCTTCTGTATTTCCTCCCAAGAACCAGGCTCCGGGAGGCTGAATACCTTCACCACGGTTCCCAGCTCTTTGCAACGTGCCTTTTGCTTTAGGCAATGTTTACCCCTGGATGAATTCCCAACTTCCAGGACGCTGAGCCCGCCAAGCTCGCCTTCCCCATCCCGCAAGGCCCCGTTCCCTCTGTCCTCCGCGCCAAGCCTTCCCAGGGAACTCCTGTGGGTTTCTGCTACAAACTGGGCCCCCAACCCCCTCGGCTTCACTCTTCTGACGTTCCGCAGCGCCACAGCTGTCTCTTCGCAGAGTTTCCAGGTCTTACGTGGTCGAGGTTGCATCTTAAGCTGTTTTGAACAGCGGTTGTTTAAAGGCTTTAAGCAACTGTAATTTTTTTTAATTCTTTTGAACAGCCGCAGTTGTTCAACTACTTCTGAATAACAGTAATTGTTCAAATATTTGCTGTTGGCCCGGAACAGTCTCTGCTCTCAGAAGTTATAAGGTGATCAGGGAAACAAAACGGCACAGTGGTCAAAAACGGCTTGGCAATGCTCACAAGGCCACGTTGAGCAATTCTAAAGTTATCTGTGTGAATAAAATTCAATAGCCAGATTACAGCAGCACACAAAAAGAATTCTATTGGGTAAAGAGAGAGAGAGAGAGAGAGAGAGAGAGAGAGAGAGAGAGAGAGAGAGAGAGAGAGAGAGAGAGAGACTGACTATGGGGCCAGAGCCCTAGCACAGAGGGGTAGAGTGTTTTCCTTGCACACGGCCAGCCTAGCAGGGTGGGGCCCCAAATAATAATAATAATATAAGAGGTTAACTAGAAGCCTGAGGGATAGACAGCTTTACAGGGTTTGTAGAGATTTGATCAAGGTCACCATGAGGGCGGCAGGGTTGCCTGACGGCCGGCCTGGGTGTCGCTCCAAGGTCCCGGCGCCAGGAGGATCGAGGCAGAGCCAGAGAAACCCTGAGCGGCGGTGTGACCAAAAAAAAAAAAGGTCACCATGATTAGGAATTGTTGACAGGTGATTTCTTTTTTCTTTTTTGGTCACACCCAGCAATGCTCAGAGTTACTCCTGGCTCTTCGCTCAGAAATTACTCCTGGCAGTGCTCAGGGAACCATATGGGATGTCAAGGATCAAACCCGGTCGGCCGTGCAAGGCAAATGCCCTACCAGCTGTTCTATCGTTCCGGCCCCGACAGGGGTGATTTTGAAGGACCAATCCTATGAGCTTGGAGACAGAGGAAACAGGCTGGATGGACCATGGGAAGATGGAGGAGGAGGATGGAGAGTTGGAGAGAAATCTCATTTACCAGCGAGCAGAATCCAAAAGTCATCCTAATATGATTCATGTGTGTGTGATTGGTGTATGTATGTGTGTAAGAATCAGGTGGCCGTCCTTCAAGAGAGAAAGGAAAATGTTGATATTCATTGTAGTTCTGAGATATGTGAACATTGAATTTGGCCAGAATGAAAACCTTGCTACAAAAGTGAGAGAAGGACGAGCAAACAGCAAAGACACACAGGTGCCCGGGTGGAGAGCCAAAGAGCTTAGCAAGAACTTGACTTTTGCTAGGTTCAATACCAAGCCTGAGTATTGGTATTGAACATCGGAGAGTGTTTCGCCACCTCTGGGCCCCTGAATTTCACAAATACATATCTGACCTTCAAAATAGTCAGAAGGTTACTCTGGGAAAGGCCTGGGTGTTCCAGAAAGTTCTCTTACACTGAAGGGAAGATGAGAATAACGGGAACATTTTATCCTCATGGCCACCCGGCCCAGTGCTCCTGGGTAGGGTTAGGGTTAGGGTTAGGGTGAGATGTTCAGGGGACTCTGCCGTGTCGGGGCTGGAACACAGGGCTCTGGCATGCAAGGCTGGGATGGGCTCGCCCAGCCCAACATGTCAGTTTTTTGAAAGAATAGTTACGGACATTGGTTCCCTTGAAATTGCTTTCTGGGGGCCGGAGCAATAGTCCAGTTTGCCTTGCATGCAGCCAACCCAGATTCAATTCCCTGGCATCCCATATGGTTCCACCAAGCACCGCCAGGAGTAATTCCTGAGTAGAGTGCAGAGCCAGGAGTAACCCCTGAGCATTGCTGGGTGTGACCCAAAAAGGAAAAAAAAAAAAAGAAAGGAAGGAAGAAAGAAAAAGGAAATTGTTTTGGGGCCAGAGCCATAGCCCAGTGGGTAGAGCGTTTGCCTTGCACGCGGCCAGCCTGTGCTGGCCTGGGTTCGATCCCGGCATCCCATATGGTCCCCGAGCACCGCCAGGAGTAATTCCTGAGTGCAGAGCCAAGAGAAACCCCTGAGCATTGCCGGGTGTGACCCAAAAAATCAAAAAAGGAGAAAAGAAAGAAAAGAAATTGTTTTCTCTGTATACACTCAAGTCTTCACTTACTCTCAGGGAAACAACCTCCATTTGCAGTCCAGTGTCAGAAATAGTCTCAAGACACTGCCTTTGACACGTTCACCATTGTCTGCTCTTACTTCATAGTTTGATGGTGGTGGACAGCAGTGATTTAGGAGCAACACCTGGCAGTGCTCAGGGCTTACTCCTGGTTCTTTGCTCAGGGATCACCTCTTGGCAGGGTTTGGGGACCATACGCGGTGCAAGAGAAGGACTTTAACCCCCTATACCAGCTCTCCAGCTCCTTCTCTTACTGTTAAAAAAGAAATGCATGCTCCTACAAAAGATAATTTCATAAAAGGTGTGGGAACAAGTCAATGACTTTATGACTGCCTAGAAAATCCCTTCTAAGGCAGATGAAATTTCCCAACAAAATAGAACCTTTTCACATTGGCAAATGATAGAGAGCTAATTAAAAATAATGTTCGATAAAGCATCACAAGAGACTCTTGTAAGGAGTTCAATGAATTGAATGGCAAGGCCATCACGAAACTGTCTCCCCATTTATGTTAACAGGATTCCTCGTGTTTCCTGCTTCATGAACCAAAATTTTGTCAGGGATCACACTTAAAGTGATCAAGGTACTTTGTTTCATTTGTGGGGGCCACAACCAGCCATGCTCAGGGCTTGCTCCTGGCCCCGTGCTCAGGGATCACTCCTGGGGGAGCTCTGGAGGTCATACCCAGTTCCAGGGATCAAATGAGGGTCAGCACCATGCAACACAGTGCTTTACCAACACTGCTGGTCAAGGTTGATAAACAGATTCGCCATAAAGTTAATCGCTCCCATCAGCTCGAAATAGGGTAAGTTTTCTAGACAAGCACACAGGGGATTCTTTCTGACACCGAGATCCATAGACTTAGGGGACTGGGGGTGAGCTCAGAGACCTGCCACACCAAACTCTGACTTGGTCTCAGTCCACAGAGAGGGAATTAGCCAAGGTAACGGTTGCTGGGCAACAGAGCCCATCTGGCAAGCATCTCTCCATCCTGCCGACTCAGTGCTCTCATGACATGCGTCTGTACCTGCATGTCCTGGGTTTTGTTCTCGGGAGGGGACAAAGGGGAGGCTGTTTTTCTATGTTCTCTGCAAAACTAATCCATATTTCCACCTTGTCCTCAAAAGAAGCCATTTGATGTAGTTGAAAAGGTGAGTGAAGTTGCCTTAGTGCTGACTTCAGAATATAGCTGAGACCCTCCAAGAAGAAGGGGAGAGAAGAGAAGAGAGAGGACAGTGTTAGGGAGTAAGAAAGGAATTCTGGGTACGTTTAATTCCCCTATTGATAAACCTCTCATGGGACAGTCCAGCAAGCATGATCACACCATTTCTGACCTGTGGTCTCCCAGGTGATGTTCTATACTAGATTCTCAGAAGACAGAAATGTTTATAACATAGGGGAATTTTGACAGGTGTCTAAATATACATGAGACAGAATGAATGTTAATACATCACAATAGTAAGAGAAGGGGAGAGAAAGAGAGAAAGAAGAAGGAGAAGGAGGAAGAGGAGGAGGAGGAAAAGAGAAGGATGAGAAGAGGAGGAGGAGGAGAAGGAGAAGAAGGAAAAGGAGAAGGAGAAGGAGAAGGAGGAGGAGGAGGAGGAGAAGAAGAAGAAGAAGAAGAAGGAGGAGGAGGAGGAGGAGGAGGAGGAGAAAGAGAAGGAGAAGGAGGAGAAGGAGAAGGAGAAGAAGGAGGAGGAGGAGAAGGAGAAGGAGAAGGAGAAGGAGGAGAAGAAGGAGGAGGAGAAGGAGAAGAAGGAGGAGTAGGAGGAGGAGGAGAAAGAGAAGGAGAAGGAGGAGAAGGAGAAGGAGAAGGAGAAGAAGGAGGAGAAGGAGAAGAAGGAGGAGAAGGAGAAGAAGGAGGAGGAGAAGGAGAAGAAGGAGGAGGAGACGAAGACTAAGAAGACGAAGAAGAAGAAGAAGAAGAAGAAGAAGAAGAAGAAGAAGAAGAAGAAGAAGAAGAAGAACAAGAACAAGAACAAGAACAAGAACAAGAACAAGAACAAGAACAAGAACAAGAAGAACAAGAACAAGAAGAACAAGAACAAGAAGAACAAGAACAAGAAGAACAAGAACAAGAAGGAAGGAGGAGGAAGGAGGAGGAAGAAGAAGAGGAAGAGGAAGGGAAGGGGAAGGGGACAGGGAAGGGAAAGGGGACAGGGATGGGGACGACGACGACGTCAAGACGAAGACGAAGTAGAAGAAGAAGAAGAAGACATTGGTGGTGGTAAATGTGCACTGGTGGAGGAATGGGTGCTGGAACACTGTATGACTGAAACCCAATCATGAACAGTTTTGTAAATGTCTATCTCACAGTGATATAATAAAATTTTAAATAAAAAAATACAATTTTGAAAACACTAAGTGAAAAAATTCAGACATTAAGGAGAGAATGGGAAGCGGCTACTAATAATTATGGAGTTTTGTATTCTGGGTGATGCAAATGTTCTACAATTAAATCATGAGGATGGATGCGCAATCTTGTGACTAGTCAGTCACTGAATGCACACTTTATTTTCATTCATTCATTCATTCATTCATTTGTTTATTTATTTATTTATTTATTGTCTTTGGGGTCATACCTAGCGATACTCAGGGGTTACTCCTGGCTCTGATCTCAGGAATTACTAATGGCAGTGCTCAGGGGACCATATGGGATGCTGGGGATTGAGCCTGGAGAACACCCTACCTGCTGTGCTATTGATCTGGCCCTCTTTTCTTTTCTTTTCTTTTTTTTTAGATTATGCAGCAACCCTGAGAAGTGGGTGTGCATTTTTTTTCTATTTGTTGTTTGTTTGTTTGTTTGGTTGGTTTGAGGGTTTTCAAACCACTCAAAGATGTGTTCAGGGATCCCTCCCAGCTCCCCACTCAGGGATCACTCCTGGATCTCCTCTCAGGGATCACTGCTGATTCTCCACTCAGGGATCACTCCCATCGGGGCTCAGGAGTGTCAGGGATTGAACCTGGCTTGGCCACCTGCAAGGCCATCACCTTGCCTGCTATACTAGCTCCTTGGCCCCAGAAGTGGGAATGTTTTGTTTCTTTTTCAGATGAGAAAAATCACTTGCATCACTTGTCTTCCCATTGTTCATCGATTTGCTCAAGCGGGAGCCAATAATGTCTCCATTCGTTTGGGAATGAGGTCTATTATTGTTACTGTTTTGGGCATATCAAATACACCACGGGTAGCTTGCCAGGCTCTGCCATGGCTCTGGGTTCATCCCAGGGGGCCCAGTCTTTTTCTATGTCAGACCATCCACCATCCAGGGCCCAGATGAGAAAAATGAAAAAGAAAAGAAAAAATGAAGGAAAAAAAAAAAGAAAAATGTTCATAGAGTATGCAAGGATACCAGAGGAAAGTCTGGGGTTCCGCCTGACTCTACATACCCAAGTCCTTTCCACAGTGGCATGACCATTGCCATTAACTTATTGTAGAAGAAGCCTTATGCTGGCTTCCTGGTCACCCTAACATCACATGCCTAGTAGCGGCATATCATGGAGTACGTACTGTCAGTGATTTTTCCATTGTTACCTCTTCAGATGACACCTGGAGAAATAGCCCTCGCCAGCGGCAACCATACACCCGTGACCCAGTTCATCTTGCTGGGATTCTCCTACTATCCTGATCTCCAGGAGCTGCTCTTCGGAGTCTTCTTGCTCATCTACACCATGACGCTGGTGGGCAACCTGGGCATGATGGTGCTCATCATCACGGACGCCCGTCTCCACAGCCCCATGTACTTCTTCCTCAGCGTCCTCTCTTTTCTCGACATCTGTTACTCCTCGGTGGTCACACCCAAGCTCTTAGTCAACTTTCTGGCCTCGGACAAATCCATCTCTTTTGAGGGCTGTGTGGTCCAGCTGACCTTCTTTGTGGTACACGTGACAGCAGAGAGCTTCCTGCTGGCCTCCATGGCTTTTGACCGCTTCTTGCCATCTGCCGGCCCCTCCGTTACGGTTCTCTCATGACCAAGGAGACTTGCCTCCAGCTGGTGGCTGTTTCGTATGCCTTCGGCGGTGTCAACTCTGCTATCCAGACGGGAAACGTCTTTGCCCTTCCCTTCTGTGGGCCCAACCAAGTGACACACTATTTCTGTGATATCCCACCCCTTCTCCACTTGGCTTGCGCCAACACAGCCACGGCAGAAATGGTCCTCTACATCTTCTCCGCGCTGGTCACCATTCTGCCCGCCATCATCATCCTCACCTCCTACAGCTTGGTCTTGGTGGCCATTGGGAAGATGCGCTCAGCAGCTGGACGCGAAGGCGCTGTCCACCTGTGCCTCTCACTTTCTGGCCATCGCTATTTTTTATGGCACAGTGGTTTTCACCCCACGTACAGCCTCATGGGTCCACTAATGATACCAATGGCCAAGTGGTGTCTGTCTTCTACACCATCATCATTCCCATGCTCAATCCTTTCATCTACAGCCTCCGCAACAAAGAAGTGAAGGACGCCCTGCACAGGAAGCTCCGGGCAAGCGTCTTTCCCTGCTGAGCCCCACAAGGTGATTTGCTGGAAGGAGAAAAGTGGAGCATCTTCTGAGTCACAGAATGAACCAAGGGAAAGCAGCCTTGGCTGTTGAGGAGAGGAGAGACTTAGGAAAGAAACAGCAAATATAACACTTGATAGAGACCTTTGCAGTCTTGAGGTCTCTTCTGATCTATGAATGTATTAAATATTTGCCACCATAATGAGGGCTACATTGTGAGGATGCTCTCATCTGACCAATGAAGGGTCCAGGCGCGTATGCTGCCTGAGTCCATGTGTTGCTTGTGTCCATGCGTCTTGACCAAGCCCACGTGGTGTCCAAGCTCATGTGTTGCCCTCATGTGCCCTTTCATGCCTTCATAGTTTACCGCTGGCATGTGTGCTAGGGGTCTTGCTGCCTTCAGAGAAGCTGGTGTTCTCTTTTGAGCACGTTCCTCTCTCTCTCTCTCTCTCTCTCTCTCTCTCTCTCTGTCTCTCTCTGACTCTCTCTTTCTCTCCTCCCTTCCCTTCCCTCAAAACTTGCAAAATAAAGTGGAGACATTATTCACTTGATCACTTGATCACTTGAATCCCATTATTCATTGATTTGCTCGAGCGGGCGCCAGTAACATTTCCATTGGACCCTATCATGTGCCAATGTAGCCCAATGGCATCTGGTTGATTCAGGAATATGAAGAGCCTCAACACGTTCCTTCAGGATCTTGACAAGGAATTCTGACCATCTTGTAGGTGGGCCACCACGTGATCTTTTGACATCCCGTGGGATCCAGTCCGTAATGGCTCTAGTCCAGCGGTTGTCTCCAAATCACATTACATGTCCAGCCCATCTGATTTTCGATGCCTTGGCAAACGAGACAGCGTCCCTGATTCTGGAATAGTGATGGACGTCAGAACTCCCGGATTCCCCTCTCACTTGAGTGAGGCGTGATATTCCAAGCATAGCTCTTTCGATTCCTCTCTGGGAGACCCAAATAGCATTCTCATCCTGCTTTCGTAGGGCCCAGGTCTCTGAGGCGTATGTTAATGCAGGGAGAATGGTGGAGTCAAAGAGATGTGCCCGGAGCCGGAGGTTGTTTGTCCTTTTAGCTATTTCTTCAATGCCTTTGAAGGCATTCCATGCCGCTCTCTTCCTCCCTGCGCAGCTCAGATTTTAGGTCGTTCATCATGTTGACTTCTTGACCTAGGTACACATAACTGCTGCATTCAGAGATGTTTGTTCCATTGAGAGTGAATGGGGCCTCAGGAACTAGTTCATTCTTCATGAACATTGTTTTCTTTAGATTCAGCTGTAGACCTATCTTTCCACATTCTCGGTCAAAGTCAGCCAGCATTTGTGCCGCTTGGCTAATGTTTGGTGTTATTAGAACGATGTCATCAGCGAAGCGGAGGTGGTGTAGTTGCCGACCGTCTATCTTCACTCCCATTCCTTCCCATTCTAATTGTTGCATGATGTTCTCGAGGGTGGCACTGAAGAGTTTTGGTGAAATGGTATCACCCTGTCGAACCCCTCTTTTCACATTAATGATCACTTCTTTGTAGAATGGTGAGATCCTGGTGGTGAATCCGTAATACAGCTCACTGATGTATTGGGTTTGAACACCCTGTTTGGCTAGGGCTTCGATGACTGCTTCAGTCTCCGCAGAATCAAAGGCTTTCTGTAAATCAATGAACGTGAGACAGAGCGGCATCTTGTGCTCCCTACAAACCTCGATGAGCTTGGTTACTGTGTGGATATGGTGGATTGTGCTGAATCCTTTCCGGGTGCCAATACAGGCGCCAATAATGTCTCCATTCATTGGGAATGAGGTCCATTATTGTTACTGCTTTGGGCATATCAAATACACCATGGGAGCTTGCCAGGCTCTGATGTGGCTCTGGGTTCATCCCAGGGGGCCCAGTCTAAACAGGCAAATAAAGCCTGTTTTTACTTCAAAAAAAAAAAAAAATGAAGGGTCTAGGACTGTATGAAAAGAAATTAGGACACTGTGTGGCTGAGACCCAATCATGAAAAGCTTTGTAATTGTCCATCTCACAGTGGTATAATAAAATTTAAAAACAAAGAAAAAAAAAAAAAGAAATTAGGACCGGAGTGATAGTACAGCAGGTAGGGCAATTGCCTTGCGCACAGTTGACCCAGGTTCAATCCCCGCCATCCCATATGGTCCCCCAAGTGCCGCCAGGGAGTAATTCCTGAATGCAGATTCAGGAGTAACCCTGAGCATTACCAGATGTGATCCAAAAAGCATAATTAATTAATTAATTGGTTAATTGATGAATTACTGACATCCAGGGACCAGGAGATCATACCAAGTACCAAGTTTCAGGCACTTGTCGGTTGTGCCATTACACCGTGATCCTGGCTTGAAACCCGGCACCACATATGGTTCCCCAGCACTGCTAGATGTAGACCCTAAGCATAGAGCCAGGTGAGGTCCCTGAAACCCAAATAGGCGTGACCCCAAAGCAATAATAATACAATAACTTAATTGCAGGCACGGACACATAGTTCAATAGACTAAGCACATATTTTTATTTGTGGAGACCTGGGCTCAATCCCTGGCCCCACCCAGCCCCAGTCATCACAGGAAAGACCCCTGAGCCCAAAGCCAGGAGTACCCCAAGTACTGCAGGGGTTGAGCCCAAAAAATACCAAGAGTAAATTAATTCTCCAGACCCACACATTTAGTGAGAGCATTCAACCTCTCTTTCACAACACCAGCACTATTGCAGTCACTACAACCACCAGTTAAGTCTATTATTGGCTGCTTATTCCTATTTCCAAGAAGCATCAGACGCGGCATGAGAGAAATACACTCTTTTCTGTTTGGGGATGCGTGAAATAGGGTGAGATACAGGTGCCTCCGTTCTTTCTGTTCAAATAAAAGGTAACAGGTTGAAAAGTGCCGTATTTATTACTGCCTCTGCATGCTACTGAGCTGTCCATTAAAACCTCAGGATGGGGGCCAGAATACTACAGTGGTTAGGGCATTTGCCTTGCATGCAGCCAACATGGGTTCGATCTCTGGCATCCCATAGGGTCCCCCTAGCACCGCCAGGAGTAATTCCTGGGTGTAGAGCCAGGAGTAAGCACCTGAGCATTGCCAGGTGTGACAAATAAATAAATAAATAAATAGATAGATAAATAAATAAATAAATGGATGATAAATAGATAAATATATAAATAAAACCTCAGGGTGGACAGCCTGTGCTGATGAAGTATACTACCCAACTTACATTGCTAATAAAGATTCTCTTTAAAAAATAAATAAACCTTGAGGGCCAGAGCGATAGCCCAGCGGGTAGGGCGTTTGCCTTGCACATGGCGGCCTGTGCGGGCCTGGGTTCGATCCCGGCATCCCATATGGTGCCCCTGAGCACCGCCAGGAGTGATTCCTGAGTGCAGAGCCAGGAGTAACCCCTGAGCATTACCGGTGTGGCCCAGAAAGCAATCAATCAATCAATCAATAAATAAATAAATAAGTAAATAAAAATAAACCTTAGAATCAAGAGACACTTTTCCTCCATACATTTCCGAGATAGCTGCTGTATGTATGAGTCTCGTGGTTCTCAAAGGGAAAACGGTAAAGAGTTGTTTGGGGATTTTGTTTGACTGTTTGAGGGCCATCCTTGGCAGTGTTCAAGATTCACTCCTGGCAGGGCTCGGGGCCCTCAGTGGTGCCAGGGGATCGAACCAGGGTCAGCAGTGAGCAAAGCAAGTACCCAACTCACTGTACTATCTCATCTCTCTAGGCCAGAGAGAGAGAGAGAGAGAGAGAGAGAGAGAGAGAGAGAGATTTGGAAATCCCACCTTTATATATGATGCATTTTCCTAAGAGATCCATAGTGAAAGGGAACTGAGCTTGGTCTGACTCAGCTATCAGCCCTGAACTGTTCAATCTGCTCCTAAACTAACATCATGCCCCAACTGGAGCTTTGGATCATTAAAATCTTGTATAGGAACTAGAGTGCATATGGTACTTGCCTTGCACACGGCAGACCCGGTTCAACCCTTAGCACCCCATGTGGTCCCCCAGGCATCACCAAGGGTCAGAAATTAAGTCTTGAACACCGATGATTGTGGCCACAAAGAAACCAAAAGAAATCAAAAGCTTTTCCAAAGAGCCCTGATTCTACTACTACTATACACTGCCCCAGACTACAGGTGGGATGACCCCCCTCAGCTTCCTCTTTTTTTTTTTTTTTTTTTGCCTTTTGGGTATGCTTAGGGGTGCTCCTGGCTCTTCACTCAGGAATTTCTCGTGGCTGTGCTCAGGGGTACTGAGTTCAGGGGCGCTGTCTCGTTTGGCAAGGCATCGAAAATCGGATGGGCTGGACATGTAATGCGATTTGGAGACGACTGCTGGACTAGAGCCGTTACCGACTGGATCCCACAGGATGTCAAAAAGATCATGTGGCCGCCCACCTACAAGATGGTCAGACTTCTTTGTCAAGTCACTGAACAAACTGTTTGAGGCTCTTCGTATTCCTGAAGCAAGCAGATGCCATTGGGCTACACTGACACGTGATAGGATCAAATGGAAATGTTACTGGCACCCACTCAAGGAAATCGATGATCTAGTGCTCAGGGGTCCATATGGGATACCAGGGATCAAATCTTGGTCAGCCACATGCAAGGCAAAAGCCCTACCCACTGTACTGTCATTCCAGCTCCAGTGGGGGAAATTTTGAAGGATTTAAAAATTACATAATTTGGGGCCGGAGCAATACTCCAGCGGGTAGGGCGTTTCCCTTGCACACGGCCAGCCCCATGCTGGCCTGGGTTCGATCCCCAGCATCCCATATGGTCTCCTGAGCACCGCCAGGAGTAATTCCTGAGTGCAGAGCCAGGAGAAACCCCTGAGCTTCTCCAGGTGTGACCCAAAAAAGAAAAATAAATAAATAAATAAAATAATAAAATTACTTAATTTTTCTTATATGAATCTAAGGTTGTGGCTACACCCAGCTGTTCACAGAGACTATTCCTGGCTCTGTACTCAGTAGCAAACACCTGGCCGTGGCCAGAGGAACAGATGCGATGCTGGGGGGTTTGAACCAGGGCCTGTGGGGGTCAAAGCAAGCTCCTTTATCCTGCTTCTATCTCTCAGTCCCTAAAAAGGGTATTTTATTTTATCTATCTTTGGTTTATTTTCATTTTCACAGTGTGTATAACACCACACTGCTGCCGAAGATGGGAACAAGAAAATAACTCATTTCCGTTCAACCACTAAAATGTGATGTTAGCTTATGAAAGTGGTTAGAACTACCATAGTTAGAACAATCAACTTTAGGGTATTTGTTTGGGGTGGGCCTGGGATGGGGTCATACCTGGCAATGTTCAGGGTCTCTCCTGACTCTGCACTCAGGAATTACTCCTGGTGCTCAGGAGAACATATGGGAACTCAGACCACATGGGATGGAACCTAGATCAGCTGGGTGCAAGGTAAGGGTGCTACCCCCTGTACTCAGGGCCCCTGGGTGTTATTTTCTTTGGGGGGGTTGGTTTTTTGGGGAGTGTGTGTGTGTTTTGGCTTTTGAACCACACCCAGCAGTGCTAAAGGGGTTTCTCCCTGCTCTGCACTGAGGAATCACTCCTGGCAGAGCTGGAGGACCCTATGGAACACCAGGGAGCAGACACAG
>JAJIBD010013562.1:5000-34423 GCA_021461705.1 Cryptotis parvus | reverse complement strand
TTTATCCCATAATTTGAGATAGTGTCTTTATCATCATGAATTAACTTCCATATTGCCAGAGGCTTTATTAACTAGAAAAACACACTTTATCACTGAAAGTGATCAATATATATTGAAGTGGATTATTTCATTTAATGAAACAAACAACTCCTCCATACATGATTACCCATTTGATGAGAACTGATAATACTGTAATAATAAAATAATTTCATGTGTGAGAAAACTGAACAGTTTTTATCTTCCTACGGGAGAACGCAAATCTCTTGGAGTCTCTCGTAGACAAAATTTAGTAATATTTTGCTGGTCATTCCTAAATATTTAAAGTTTGGGAAATCAAAAAGAAACTAACATGACAAGACTAGAAGAAATCATGACTCAAATGGGAGAAGAGAAGTTTTTCCTAAACTTCAGACCTTTAAAGTAGTCCCAAAATATTTAGATGAGGTAATTCTTTTTAGTTTTAAACTTTTTGGGTCTGGAGAGATAGCCCAGCGGATAGGGCATTTCCCTTGCACGCGGCTGACCCAGGTTCGATCCCGGCATCCCATATGTTCCCCCAAGCACCACTAGGAGTAATTCCTGAGTGCAGAGTCAGGAGTAATCCCTGAGCATTGCCGGGTGTGACCCAAAAAGCAAAAAAAACAAACAAACAAAACAAAAAAAAAAACCCTTTCAATTTGTCCATTTATTTTGTATGGTGCTGGGGATTTAACTCAGGGTTTTCTGCATAGTAAGCTTGTTCTGCATAGTAAACGTGTTTATTCTATAAAATATTATATTTTAATATATAATATCACTGTATCACTGTTTTCCCATTCATCATCGATTTGCTTGAGCGGGCACCAGTAACATCTCCATATGTCCTGTCTCATGCTAGTAGAACCCAAGGGCATCTGCTTGCTCCAGGAACATAAAGAGCCTCAAACCATTCCATCAGGTCATGGGAATGAGGTCAATAATTGTTACTGGTATTTGGTATATCAAATACAACACGGGTAGCTTGCCAGGCTCTGCCAAGCGTAATATTTTATTCCATTTTATTTTATTTTTTAATGTAATATTTTATTACATTTAATTAAATTTATATATATTAAATATAGTTTTCAGCAACTATTTCCAGTTCCTAAAAATGTACTCAGATACACAGGGCAGAGCTGCTACCGGCTCTCCCTATGCTCAGCTGATCATGAGGTGCCCAGGAGGGAAGGCGGGTCCCTGCCCTGGCCCGCCATCCCAATAGAGCCTACGCAAGAAACCAGAGGCTACTACAAGAGTATCCCAACTGCACGGCAGAGCCTGGCAAGTTACCCATGTTGTATTTGACATGCCAAATACCAGTAACAATTATAGACCTCATTCCCATGACCTGATGGAATGGTTTGAGGCTCTTTATGTTCCTGGAGTGAGCAGATGCTCTTGGGCTATGCTAGCATGTGACAGGACGTATGGAGATGTTACTGGTGCCCACTCAAGCAAATCGATGAACAATGGGAAGACAAGTGATACAAGTATAATTTGTGATTACTATGCTATTAGCATGATGAGTTACTTTATGAATAAGTTTAAAGTGTGGAGAGGGGGGTACAAATGTTTAGTTATATGATAAATAAATATAAGAATATAATGTATGCATGTGATTATAGTTAACTACACTGTCAAGTGTATATATACTTGAACTTTGCTAAGATAATAGATTTTGAATATTTTCACATATACATAAAAGTGTCCTATTGTTGGAGAGATAGTACCGTGGGTAGGGTGCTTTCCTGCACACAGTCAACCAAATTCAGTCCCTGCCACCTCATATGGTTCCCTGAGCCCTGCCAGGAGTGACCCCGAGCTAAGAGTCAGGAATAAGCCTTGAGTGCCACTGGGGTGTAGCCCAAAAACAAACAAAAATGTTTTCAAGACTTGGTTATGGACATTTAAAGTATATTATAATTATTTGATGATATATGCATATATTAAATGATCAATTTATATAAAATATATAGAATTTTATTTTCCATTATACTTTCATAATCTGGGGTAGGAGAGAAGTGCCTGCTGTGCTAAATAACTGTGATACAAATGATTATTAAAGCAGGTAAGGGGCCTGTAGAAACACCATAGTAACTTAGAGCTCCTATGTTGCTCACATAAAGTCCAGAATTCAATCCTGAGGGTCCCCACATATACTGAGCATAGTCTGGCATCTCTACTATGCCACAAACAATTTTCAGATGTATTTGCAGTCAAATGTGTGTGAGCATCACAGACAGGAGTATGACCCCTGTACCCCGAGAAAACACTGCACCTAAAAAAGGTCATGTCTGGGGCGAAGCGGTAGTCCAGTGGGTAGGGCATTTGCCTTCTGCGCCGCAGCCGACCTGGGTTCGATCCCCAGCATCCCACATGGTCCCCGAGCATCGCCAGGAGTGATTCCTGAGTGCAGAGCCAGGAGTAGCCCCTGAACATTGCTGGGTGTGACCCAAAAAGAAAAAAAAAAGGTCATGTCTGACTACCCTGGCCAGGGACATGTGCATATGTGCATTGGTGTACAGACATGTAAGAACTGCAGTGACTCTCATAGAGAACCACACCACAACTAAAGGAGTGCAAACCTTGGTGAACAGTGTGGCTAAGTGTGCAAGCATCACAACCTGATGTGTTATTCAGCAAGCACCACAGCTAAAACATGTGGGTGCAACCCATCCAGCAATGTGTGTCTCCATCGTCACAACAACAGTAATAACATCAATAACAACAAAAGGAAATAAAAAATAATATACTTTAAAAAGACCAAGCATGATTGCTGCCTCCTAGCAGCTTTATTTCTAGTGGGACAGGCAGCAATCCTTAAAGAGGAAAATAATTTTAAAAAGTTTAAATTGTGTTCGTTTCAACAAGAGGCCATAACTAAAGATATTGGTTTATGGTGGAGGCGCGGTGCTGGAACACTATGTGATCGAAACCTCCAAACATGAACAACGTTGTAATTGTATATCTCACGGTGGTATAATAAAATGCTTAATTAAAAAAAGATATTGGTTTAAACAGGGGGCTTAATGGAAGCCATTTATTAAAAAATAACATTTCAGCTGAAATATGAAAGAATTGTATAAATTAGAAAAGCGAGGGGCCAGAGCTATAATACAGCAGGGAGGGGCGCTTGCCTTACATGCGGCCAATCCAGGTTTGATCCTGGGCATCCCATATGGTCCTCCAAGAGTAATTGAGCATCAGCAGGTGTGGCCCTAAAATAAAATAAGGCAAAGCAAAAACAGAAATTAGAAAAGTGAAAGTAAAGAAAGGCAAGAAGAGTTCTAGAAAGAACAATTGCCTGCATGAAGGCCCTGGAGCACTGAAAGGCTTGGCTAATGACCACACTGATGGAATTCTAAAAGGATAGTGAGAGGAGTGATAACTTGGATATACTGTACAAATAAATTTCTGTTTTATTTATAGCACAATAAGATATTGCTAAGGATTTTTGAGTGGGAAAATCACATACTGCAATTAAAAATTAAGGATTATTCAGTCTGCTGTGAACATTGGATCCCAGAAATTTTGATGGCTTATGAGATGATTTTAGGAAGACTGGGTTTTATGATGAATGGGGAAATTCTATTTTTTTTTTTTTCATTTATTTATTTATTTATTTATTTTGCTTTTGGGTCACACCCGGCGTGCTCAGGGGTTATCTGGCCGCACTCAGGAATTACTCTGGCGGTCCGGGGGGACTATGGGAGCGGTCAGCCAGGCGGCCGGCGTGCAGGAGCCCCGCTGGCTCGCTCCAGCCCCGTTTTTTTTTGTGCCATGCCTGACTGTGCTCGAGGGATTAATTCTTGGCTTAGGTCTCAGGGATCACTCCTAGTAGCGCTCAGAGGACTATATGGTATGCTGAAATTTTACCCAGGTCATTTGCATGCAAAGCAAGCATACCACCTTCTGTATTATCATGCTAGCCTGAAAACTTCATCTTTAAAAAGTTGTTTTTCAAAACCCAAAATGTCATTAAGTAATGGTGGATGAAGGGGGGTAAAGATTGATAATCAGTATATTTCTGAATAACCCAATAGGTCAATGTTTCAATTCACCCAAATACTTTGTTTTATATTTGTTTGTTTGCTTGTTTCTTTTTTAGATCACACCCGGTGATGCACAGGGGGTACTCCTGGCTCTGCACTCAGGAATTACTCCTGGAGGTGCTATGGGGACCATATGGGATGCTGGGATCAAACCCGTTTGGCAGCGTGCAAGGCAAAAGCCTTACCCGCTGTACTATTGCTCTGCACACCCCCAATTACTTTGTTAAAATGCAAATTTTGCTCTGCAGATCTGAATTGGGGAATTTTGCCATTTCTAATACCCAGATAATAACCAGGCTGTTGATCCTTGTCTTATACTCTGAATAGCAAGTAACTTGGTTATAGTCTATATTGTAAATCCAAAGTACATCCTATGGAATATAGTTTTTATGCCTGCCAGCCTTCTTGGTGGCCTAGCCCTTTGTCAAATGTGAATATGTAGCCATGGAGATGAGTAAGGGCTGACATATGCTTTGCATACAGGAGCCCTGGTTTCACCCTGGCAGAGCATGATTCCACAAAACATCAGCAGGAGTAGCCCAGACCACCACCACAATATATAGCCCAAAACAAAACAGACAAACAAAAACTTGGGGGAGAAGGCAGTTTGGATAAAGAATGAACCACTATGGCAATGATAGTTGGAAATGATGACTCTGGATAAGAACTGGGTGCTGAAAGTAGGTAACAGAATAAACATGATAACCTCTCAGTATCTATAGTGCAAACCATAATGTCCAGAAAGAGGGAGAGAGAGAGAGGTGTCTGCCATAGAGACAGTAGAGACAGGTGGGTGGAGTGGGAGAAAAACTGGGGTCACTGGTGGTGAGAAATGTACACTGGTCGGAGCAATGGGTGTTGCAATACTGTATGACTGAAATCATATATGAACACCTTTGTAACTGTGGATCTCATGGTGACCCAATTAAAAAATAAATAAGTAAATAAAAATAAAATCTGTAAAGGGCAAAAAAAAACTCAGCCAATACCACCCCCCCCTGTAGTCACACTGTCACACAGCACCTTGGGGGGGTGACCCTTTGGTTCCTAAATACCCAAACTGAAGCACAACCACCACAATAATTAAAAAAGAGAGAGGACTGGATTAAAATATTGAGGATATGGTAACTGACCAAATATAGTTTTTATCTCTTTAAAAATATCTACCTATATTAACTTCTTATATATCTACCTAAGCTGTTTGCTCTCCTTCCTTCCTACCAGAATTCAATTCCACTTCAGTAAAGACAATATGCAATCAAAAAATTAAGCTTGTTCTGTGCTATTTTACCTGCCTTATTCATTACATAGGACAGGAACCAGGAATCCTTAGAGGGTAGTTTGTTGTTGTTGTTGTTGTTGTTTGTTGTTGTTGTTTATTTGCTTTGGGTCACACCCGGTGATGCTCCTGGCTCTTCGATCAGGAATTACTCCTGGCGGAGCTCGGGGACCATACAGGATGCTGGGGATGGAACCCGGGTCAGCCGCGTGCAAGGCCAATGCCCTCCCTGTAGCTTTATATGTTAGGTTCTATAACTCAACTCTGACTTATTTCTCAGCCTTCTCTTTTTTGTGTGGGAGGGGAGGGAGAGAGATAGTTGGGCCACAGCTGGGGAGTGCTGGGAGTCCTTACAGATGCCTAGAGACCGAGCTTTAGGCACCTATATGCAAAACATGCACTCCCTTTAAACTCTGTAAACCATCTCCCGGCTCTATCAGCCAACTCTTCACATTAATTATCCTATCCTAACCATTGTTGTTTTGTCTGGTGACTACAATGCTAAAGTCCTTGGATAAAAGGTTCTGTACTTCTTTAAAGATGATAGAGCCTGGCAGTCTTATCTCAACTGAAGTTCTAGAAAGGTTCCAAGAATTAAATTGACTGGCTTTAAAAATAAAATTTCTTGATAGTTTTATCTTTTGTTGTTCTATATTAATAATGCAACTATGGCACAACAGTTTAATGTTTTGGAAAACTGATCAAGTAAAAGGAAACCAATTGTGTTCTGTGACTGAGAAACAAAGTATAAGAAAAACACATTTTGCTTCGTTTTTTAAGAATGAGAGCTAAACAACACAACATCTGTTAAATGAAATCGGATCCTCTGAATATGGAAATTAATCACAAACAGAAATGGGAGACCCAAACAGTTGGAAATCAAATGTAAAAATAGAAAATCTTAATTCTATTTAAAACTTTTGTAAATAATTAAAATAGAATTAGAGCAGGTTTTCCCTCCACTGAGGAGTGAAAGGGACGACTAGACTTGCTTGGTAAGAAATAAGAAATAAAACAAATACAGTGATACTGACATCTCCACACAATATTAAATGCCTTATTGCAATTAAAGTATGACTAGAAAGGTTTTTATCCAGTCCATCAACAAACTAAATTAGTGGGCATTTTTCCAGATAACGTTGTATTGTTTTGGGTTTGATTTGATCTCCCTTTTGCTGATTAAAGAAGCTAATAGGTTTTAGTTTAGTGTGAAGAATTGCAGAAAGGCTAGCTTACTCGCCCTACAACTGGCTCTCCAGGCTAACCTAGGGTTCGGATGTATGGATACGGTCATGGAGCTTTGGCCATAAACCATGGAAAGAAGCCAAAGAAAAGTGAAGTTCCTGGCGCTAGCGCTTATCCCGCTCGAGGAGCAGGACGCTGGCGCATTCTTCGTGCAGTTATTGGCTGGGACTCTGCGTGCCGCTGTCGACCAATGAAGACGCGGGAGATCTGGCCCCGGCCCGTCCCCTCTCGGCGCCCCGGGATGAGGCAGAGACCGAACAGCCGGCGAGCAAATCGAAGGCATCCAGAAAGCCATGTCGGACTCGGCGCCCAGCGCTCAAGCGCTAACCCGCTGAAAGTTTCTCAGCGAAAAGGCCGGGACGATCTGGACCCCCAGGAGGAACTGCCGTTGAGTGAGATGGTCCCAGAGGCCTGGAGGAGCGGACTGGTAAGCACCGGGAGAGTGGTGGGAGTTTTGCTTCTGCTTGGTGCCTTACACAAGGCGTCCGCGGTCATTCGCTATGAGATCCTGGAGGAAAGAGAGAAGGGTTTCGTGGTGGGCAACGTGGTCAAGGACCTTGATTTGGATCTCGGCAGTCTGTCTGCTCGCAGGCTCCGGGTGGTGTCCGGAGCGAGCCGGAGATTCTTTGAGGTGAACCGGGAGACGGGGAGAGATGTTCGTGAACGACCGCCTGGACCGGGAGGAGCTGTGTGGGACGCTGCCCTCCCTGTACCGTAACTCTGGAGTTGGTGGTGGAAAGCCCACTAGAGCTGTTCAGTGCGGAAGTGGTGCTTCAGGATATCAACGACAACGACCCCGCTTTCCCTACCCGGGAAATGAAATTGGAGATTAGCGAGGCTGTGGCGCCGGGGACGCGCTTTCCGCTCGAGAGCGCGCACGATCCCGACGTGGGAAGCAACTCTTTACAAACCTACGAGCTGAGCCCGAGCGAGTACTTTGTGCTCCGCGTGCACACGCGGGAGGACGGTACTAAGTATGCGGAGCTGGTACTGGAGCGCGCCCTGGACCGGGAACGAGAGCCAAGTTTCCAGTTGGTGCTGACCGCTCTGGACGGAGGAACCCCGGGTCGCTCCGCCAGCCTGCCTATTCGCATCACTGTGCTGGACGCAAATGACAATGCGCCCGCCTTCAACCAGTCTTTGTATCGGGCGCGCGTCCTGGAGGATGCACCCCCGGTACACGCGTGGTGCAAGTCCATGCCACGGATCTGGATGAAGGCCCCAATGGTGAAATAATTTACTCCTTCGGCAACCACAACCGTGCCGGTGTGCGGGAACTATTCTCCTTGGACCTTGTAACCGGCGTGCTGACAATCAAGGGCCGACTGGACTTTGAAGACACAAAACTCCACGAGATTTATATTCAGGCCAAAGACAAAGGTGCGAATCCTGAAGGGGCACACTGCAAAGTTTTGGTCGAGGTTGTGGATGTAAATGACAATGCCCCAGAGATCACAGTCACTTTAGTGTACAGTCCTGTTCCCGAGGATGCTCCTCTGGGAACTGTCATTGCTTTGTTCAGTGTTACCGATCTGGATGCTGGGGACAACGGGCTTGTCACTGCGAGGTTCCAGCAGGTCTCCCTTTCAGCCTGACCTCTTCCCTCAAGAATTACTTTACTTTGAAAACCAACGCACCCCTGGATCGGGAGACTGTGCCAGAATACAACCTCAGCATCACTGCCCGTGACTCTGGAGCACCTTCCCTCTCAGCCCTTACCACGGTGAGGGTGCAAGTGTCCGACATCAATGACAACCCTCCACAATCTTCTCAGTATTCCTATGATGTTTATGTTGAGGAAAATAACCTCCCTGGGGTTCCAATACTAAATCTAAGTGTCTGGGATCCGGATGCTCCACAGAATGCTCGCCTGTCATTCTTTCTCTTGGAACAAGAATCTGAAACTGGGATAGTGGGTCGCTATTTCACAATCAATCGTGACAGCGGTGTGGTGTCATCCTTGATACCTCTGGATTATGAGGATCGACGAGATTTTGAATTAACAGCTCATATCAGCGATGGGGGCACTCCTGTGCTCACCACGAACATCAGTGTGAATATCTTTGTCACGGATAGCAATGACAATGCCCCCCAAGTTCTATACCCCCGGCCTGGTCTAAGCACAGTAGAGATGCTGCCTCGAGGTACAGCTGCAGGCCACGTGGTCACACGGGTAGTGGGCTGGGACCCAGATGCGGGGCATAATGCCTGGCTCTCCTATTACCTCTTGGGAGCTCCAAACCAGAGCCTTTTTGCTGTGGGACTTCACACGGGTCAAGTCAGCACTGCTCGCCCAGTCCAGGACACAGATTCACCCAGACAGACTCTCATGGTATTAATCAAAGACAATGGGGAACCATCACAGTCCACCACCACAACTTTGACTGTGTCAGTAACGGAGGAATCTCCGGAAGCCCGGGCTGAGTTTCCATCTGGCTCTGCCCCTCAGGAGCAGAATAAAAATCTCACCTTTTATCTACTCCTCTCTCTAATCCTGGTTTCAGTGGGGTTTGCCCTCACCATATTGGGAGTGATTATATTCAAAGTTTACAAGTGGAAACAATCCAGGGACCTATACCGAGCGCCTGTGAGCTCCCTGTACCGAACACCAGGGCCCTCTCTGCATGCAGATGCTGTGCGGGGAGGTCTGATGTCCCCGCACCTTTACCATCAGGTGTACCTCACCACTGACTCGCGCCGCAGTGACCCACTGCTCAAGAAACCTGGTGTGGCCAGCCCCTGGCCAGCCCCCTGAACACTCTGCGGAGCTGTGATCCTGTGTTCTATAGGCAAGTGTTGGGTGCAGAGAGCTCCCCTCCTGGTCAGGTAAGGTCTAGCAAGATATCCCAAATGATATTACTCTTTTTTTTCTGTACCATGTTTAGGAAGGTATGTGAAGTTTTGTTTGTTATAGAGATGAAGATATTTTCCTGATAAATGCATCCACAGTTTTACCTGATGAAATGTTGTGCCTTTGTCGGGGAGGTTCAGCTGGAGTGTGATTTATGGTTCTATATAGAGTTCCTTGACTCACCTGTGGACCCAGTTCACCCCTCAAGCACTTACTTGTCATTACAACTAACCTATATTACTAAGGGCCCTTTAGGATGTTGGTGTGTACCACCAGTGATTCATACAAATAGTATTTAACACCAATTCAGCACAGGGTGAGTGTGCTAAAGTAAAACCTCACATAGCAGTCAGAGCTTAGCTTGGGAACTAGCTTGTGAACACTCAACTAGCAGAAACTGCTAGAAATATAAAAATTACCTCATTCACCTATCTTTCAAGTGATTGCCACATCTGCACTAAAAATGGTTTGTTGAGCATTTTCCTTTGCCTCTATAAATGCTGTAATTCATTCTCAGATGATTTTCTTTAAAAAGAAACAACATTTTAGGCACTGTTAAAATTTACTTCAGGCACTGTACTGGAAATGCTGTGCCTATTACTTTTAAAAATATTCTTATAATAGAGGTGTCGGAATGATAGCACAGCGAGGGAGGGCATTTGCCTTGCATGCGGCTGACCCAGGACAGTTCTGACCCCGGTTCAATCCCGGCATCCCATATGGTCCCCTGAGCAAAGCCAGGAGTAATTCCTGAGTGCATAGCCAGGAGTAACCCCTGAGCATTGCTGTGTGTGACCCCCAAAAAAGAGCAAATAAATAAATAAATAAAATATTCTTATAATAGCAATGATGTATAGTATAGAAAATTTGGAAAATACCGAAACATATAAACAAAGATTTAAACTATAATCCCCAAATACAAAACTACCATTACTTAGAAAAAGTCAAAACTTGGGGCTGCAGCAATAGTATAGTGGGTCCAGCATTACATGGAGCCAAGCCGAAGTTCAATCCTCAGCACCCCATATGATCCCCAAGCCTGCCAGAAGTGAACCTAGAGTGCAGAGGTAGAATTAAGTAAGCTGTCAGCACTATCAGGTATGGCTCAAAAACATATAAAAATTTAAACATTTTTGGTATATTTTATTTGTTTAGATTTTGAGCCATACCCAGCAGGTGTATGGGTAGGTGTATGAGCCATACCCAGCAGGTGTATGGGTATCTAGCTTACTCCTAGATATCTGCACCAGGATCACTCTATGGGGTACTGTGGAACCATATGTAATACATGTGGAGGGCGGAGGCGATAGCCCAGCGGGTAGGGCGTTTGCCTTGCACGCGGCCGGCCTGTGCCGGCCTGGGTTCGATCCCTGGCATCCCATATGGTCCCCCGAGCACCGCCAGGAGTAATTCCTGAGTGCAGAGCCAGGAGTAACCCCTGAGCATCGCCGGGTGTGACCCAAAAAGCAAAAAAAAAAAAATACATGTGGAGAGTAAACAGGGTTGACCATGTGAAAAGCAAGCATTTTAACACCTGTTCTATCTCTTTGGCCCTAAAAAATTATTTTGAAAAAAAATTAAAGGAATTCAAAGGAACATAAAGTACAGAATGAAAATTTTGTTTCTAGCATTATTCCCTTATCCTTATGGCATTATTTTTCTGAGGTATATAAAATAATGTGCAAGGTAGGTATGCTAAAGTTCTCATTCATTCGGGATTGTGTGCAGCGACTACAAAACCTTTCTGAGATGAAACTTGCACACACAAATATGGGGGAACAGCTGTTTTGTTATTTATAAGTGAACTATTGCTATCAATCTTTGGATTTAGTAGTTAGAAAGTAAGGATCTACCACTTAGAAACTGTGAACCCATGTGCAAGTAAATCTCTATTTTTCTTTTTGAGTTACACCCGGAGTTTCTCAGGGGTTACTCTTGGTTCTGCACTCAGGAATTACTCCTGGAGGGACCATATGGGATGCCCCGGACTGAACCCAGGTTGACTGCATGCAAGGCAAATGCCCTACCCTAGGTGTATCCTCCGGTCCCAAGTGAATCTTTTTATACCTGATTTTCACATGCAGAAAAGGGGAAACAATGGTTTTATAAGATTTGTACATGATATAAAGTATGCATAGTGCCTACTGTGCCATAGCATTACCAATTCTTACCTATCAATATTGTTACATTCATTTTCCATAAAAAATCTTAGACAAATCTAAAGACAAATAGTAAACAAATCTAAAGACATCTAAGGATGACCAGCTAAAGGCATGTAAGGAAAAACTAAAAGATAAAAGCCATAGGGAACCAGTTGCTGCCCTTAGGATCAGACTGAAATAACTGAGTTTTTCTTAGAATTATGTCTTCAAGCTTAGTTCCATATTAGATGCCTAGAGACCTTTTAAAAAAACATTAATACCACATTTCAATTTCTAGGTATGTGACACATGCATTAGTATTTTTAAAGGTCCCAAGTGATTTCCTTGTGCAGTCAAGTTTGTAAAGCACTGCCCTAGGACCTACCGCTCTGTCAGCTGTCCTGTGTATGAAGCAGAGTACTAATCTAGCATTTCCAGAACCAGAAGTCAACCTTTCTAGGCCTGACTGAACTTCAAAAAAACTCTGCTGTTATTTCCTCACTTTAAAATATTATCTACAGTAGTTCTAGAAAAACATTATAGAGAAGTTATCAGATATATTTCAGTCAACTAAATGGAAAAATCTTCCTAAACCACTAGTTCTTAGACAGTTAATCTTTTAAAACTCAGAACTGGGTATTGGGTATAGGATCTCTTTTGGGGGTGACAAAATTTTTCTATAGGGAGTGGAGGGATAGTACAGTGGGTAAGCCTTGCCATATGGCTGACCCTGTTTCAATCTCTGGTACCACCAGCACTGCCAGGAGTGATTCATGAGCACAGAGCCAGGAGTAAGCACTGAGCACTGCTGGGTGTGGCCCAAACACTTCTCCTCCCATTTTTCTATAATTAGAGATTGTGATATCATTTTTACTGTAGGTGAATATGCTAAAATTCAGTTGTACATTTTAAATGGGTGAGATGTATAATACATGAATTGCATCAATAAAGTTTTAAAGCAGTTTTGTTTTTGGACACACCTGACTCTGCTCAGGGGTCACTTGTGGCAGCATTTGGTAGACTGTATGTGGTGCTATAGATTGAACCAGGATCAGCCAAATGGCAAGGCAAGCACCCTTACCCACTGTACACACTTTCTCCCTCCCCTCTCTCTCTCTCTTTGGTAAAGCAATTTTTATAGATGGAGATACAAATATGGGAAAAATCACATAGCTGGTATAAAATAAAGTCTGGAGGGGCCGGAGTGATAGTATAGTGGGTAGGCCGTTGCCTTGCATGCAGCTGGCATACAAGGTTTGATCTGGCAATCCCTTTGGCCCCCTAAGCACTGCCAGGAGTAATTCCTGAGTGCAGAGCCAGGAGTAACCCCTGAACATCACTGGGTGTGACCCAATAAAAATTAAAAAAAGAGAAGAAAGTAAAACATCAAGTCAAGAATATGAAGGATTAGGGCTTTATTCTCACCCAATTCTAGTAATACAGACTCTTCTTATCTGGTGTGAACTTGCAACTACAAATTAATAAGACCTGTATGTAGTCTATTTCTTGTACTTCTTGGATATTAAAAGGCATCAGTGGGGCGGAGCGATAGCCCAGCAGGTAGGGCATTTGCCTTGCGCGCGCCGGCCTGTGCCAGCCCGGGTTCGATCCTCGGCATCCCATATGGTCCCCGAGCACCGCCAGGAGTAATTCCCGAGTGCAGAGCCAGGGAGAAACCCCTGAGCATTGCCGGGTGTGACCCAAAAAGAAAAAAAAAAAAAAAAAGGCATCAGTAGAGGGTCAGCTTATGATTATAGGAATGAAAAATTGATGAAGAAAACACTTAAAGGTTTGTTTTGGTTTTTGTTTGGGGCCACACCAGTTGATGCTAGGGTCTACTCCCTGGACCCGCACTCATTAATTACTCCTGGTAGTACTCAAGAAACCACATGGGATGCTGAGGATAGAACCCTGGTCAGCTTGTACAAGGCAAGCCACACTATCCATTATACTATCACTCCGGCCCCTCATTAAGGTTTTATAGAAAGTTAATTTATTTTGTCAGAGAGGGCCGGAGCAATAGCCCAGCGGGTAGGGCATTTGCCTTACACGCGGCTGGCCTGTGCCGGCCTGGGTTCGATCCCCAGCATCCCATATGGTCCCCCCCGAGCACTGCCAGGAGTGGTTCCTGAGTGCAGAGCCAGGAGTAGCCCCCTGAGCATCGCCGGTGTGACCCAAAAAAGCAAAAAAAAAAATTATTTTGTCAGAATTGGGGAATCATAGTAGTGTACATACTAATGACTTAGCTTTATTTATTTTAGTGCCAGGGATTGAACTCAGGGCTTTACACATGCAAGGCATGTGCTCTACCAGTTCACCAAAACCCTAGCCATTTGCTGTCATATAACACAGTTCTCTCTGTGTGTGTGTGTGTGTGTGTGTGTGTGTGTGTACTGGGGATTGAACCTAGGGTCCGAACATGTAAGACAAAACTGCTCTGCCACGAGTTCTATCCCTGGCTCTCTAATGACAGATTTAAAGAAATCTCTTCACATCTCAGAACTATTTTTTTCTTACCTATAAAAATAATGTCTACTCTGCAAGATTGTTGTGAAGGTAATGTGTAAAAAATGCTTTACTCAGTATAAAGAACTCATAAAATAAAAGTTGAAAAATTGTTAAGAGGCCGGAGCAATACTATTAACAGGGTGCTTGCCTTGTATGAGGCTAACCCAGGTTTGATCCCTGCCATCCCATATGGTCCCCAAGTACCACAAGGAGTAATTTCTGTATACAGAGCCAAGAATAATTCCCAGGCATCTCTGGGTATGATTCCCCCCAAAGAAAAAGCCAAAAATTTTGCTAAACTAGTAAATGAGAATGTTAATTTGCTGACTATCCCTATACACCAGAAACCAAGAAAGATGAAAAACACAGTTGCTTCCATTTTGGTGCACAGAGTACCACAGGAAATATATGGGGCGTGGGGGTGGGGGACGGACAGTGAAGACAAGCTTATTTCAAGATGTAGTAGGAATAAAAGGTAAGAACACTCAAGTCAGGGCCAGAGCAATAATATAGCAGGGAGGATGTTTGCCTGGCACACGGCCGACTCAGGTTTGATTCCCAGCATCCCATATGTCCCCTGAAAACCACCAGGAGTAACCCCTGAGAACTGTGAGGTGGGACCCCCAAAAAACCTAAAATCAAGAAGCCTTCATAAAAGTGTCAATTCTTGGGTCCTGAGCAATAGTACAGCTGGGAAGGCATTTGTCTTGCATGCAGCTTACCTGGGTTCGATCCCTGGCTTCCCATTTGGCCCTTCGAGCATAGCTAGAGTAATTCCTAAGTCCAAAGAAGTAACCCTGAGCATGGCCAGGTGTGACCCAAAAAAGAAAAAAAATAGAAAAATAAAGCAAGTAGCAATTTTTAAGCTGAAAAGTAAAAGTTGAGTAATAGTATATCAAGTAGTAAAGGGAAAACAGGTCAGGGAGAAAGATCCTTGCAGGAAATTCCCTGAAGGATAATATTTCACTATTGTTGAGCCTTAAAGTGTGTTTCTAAAAGAGTCTTTGCAGGAGATAAAATGAAAGAAATAGGCAGGAACTAGACTTTGAGTTACTAAGGATTAGTTTTCTGAATAGTTGATGCTCATTGTAGAATTCTAAAATGACATACATATAATGTCATGTATTTTTTGTTTGTTTTAGTATTCTGACAGCTATAAATAAATGAGCTGGGATATTGAGATGAGGCAAAGAGAACAGATTGGTATTATGATATTTGAGAATGCTTGAAGTAGCATGATATAGAGGGAGATGATTATAAAATCCCCAAAACTTGTTAATTGACATGATATGGGGAATCTGAAAGCAAGGAATCAAAGTTGACCCTTCCCTCTGTCATTCAAACTAAGGTTGCTAGGTGGATGATGGTATCATTCTCTGAGATAGTGGATGCTGGCAAAAACATCTTGTAGGTCAGCGTGAATTTCATAATCATTTATTCCAAAAAAGGGACATAAATGTTTTTATAAAAGAACCCAAGAAGTCATCTCTTTATGATCAGAATGTGGGTTGCTGGTCTCATCAGTCAAGGCGAAAAAATTTTAAAATATTAAGGTGTGGAGCCATAGTACAGCAGGTCAGGCTCTTGCCTTGCACACAGCAGACCTGGTTTCAATCCCAGGCATCCCACTGGTGCCCTGAGCACTGCCAGGAGTGATTCCTGAGTGCAGATCTAGGAGTAATCTTTGAGCATCACTGTTGTGTCCCCAAACCTAAAAATAAATAAACTATTTAAAATGTAAAATTTTACACCTGGGTTCAATCCATAGCACCACACATGGTCCCCTGAGCCCTACCAGAAATGCTGAGTACAGAGCCAAGAATAAGTCCTAAGTATAGCCTGATTGGCTCAAAAATCAAAAGAGAAGAAAAATCCAGATTGGGGAGATGGCTTAGAAAGCTGAAGTGCATGCTTTGCATGTAGGAGCTCTGGGTTTAATATCTACTTCGGTATCTTAAGCACCTCAAGAAGTGACTCGAGTAGTGTTGGGAGTAGTCCCAGGCACTGCCATGTGAGATTCCCAAAACACACACACACACACACACACATCACAAATTTAAGACCTCATATTTGCTGTTGGTTTTTAGTAATCTAGCAGAGGATTCAAGTGAGTCTCATCTCCATGGCCATAGATTTAGCTAGTGGTAGAGCATATGCTTTGTACATAGAGCCCTGGATTTGACCCATAGTATGTATATGTGTGTGTACATACAGATCAGACTGGATTTTTTTTGGGGGTGCTCTGTGTTTGTCACTGAGATAACAAGTTTCAGGTGGTAGCCAAGCTCCTGGGAGGGTTTAGGTCAGGGTAGGGCATGATGAGATCAAGTCTCCAGCTTCAAGAGGCCCCCTGGGGCTAAGTGAAAGCTTGCTCTTTTGAAACAGTCTCAGTTGGTAATTAACAACATATCAAGCATACTGAGGTGTCAAATAAAGAGGATTTGTAGGCACAATGCTGTTGGTAACTGATTTCAATCATTCAAGGAAGCTATTAAATCCGTGAACATTAGCATTCATTCTGCCAGGTAATGAGATCTAGTTCTGAGCGACACCCAGAAACACTGATTTGGAACACTTCCCTCTCCTGTCTTCTTCCATCCCATTTCATTTCCTTCCATACTTCCTTGAAATCAGTGAATGGTAATTTAGCATATTACTAGCAAGTGTCTGAATAAGAGAGGTTTGGTTTCCGGTTGTGCCTTCTGTTACAGGGGAAAAAATGTGTAGTTCATAAATTGGATTGGCTACATTAATGTGTAAGCCTTTTCCAGCAAAGAGGTGGATTTGTTACTGAGTAATCTGCTGGAGGCAGAGTTTTGAATATAGTGTTGCTGTAATACATTCAGACTATGACAGAAGCTACTCATATAGGATATTGGTTGTCCTAACATGGGTTTGAACAAAGTGACCAGTCTCCAATGGCTACTCCTTCTCCGGGTTTCAGGTTGCTAGGGCTCCTCAGACAGGTTCTGTTTTCTCTGCCTGAAAGGGGGCGGGGGTGGGGTGGGGATTGGTGTGTTGGGCGAGGGACAGGAGAATACATGTATATTGTCTGCTTCTCCACAGAGGTGAAATAAACCGTAGAAATAAATGCTGTTGAGCAGGAAAAAGAAAAGATGGTTTTGGAGGCATTTTTGGTTTTGTTTTGATGTGTGTGTGTGTGTGTGTGTGTGTGTGTGTGTTTCTCCAATGCAGCGACGCATTAACCCTGCTGCTATTGGGATATTCTCAGCTCAGCCTATTGGCTGAGCCCAGAAGCCCACTGTCTGCCAATCGGGTGGTGGAAGGCAGACAAATCTACCCCGCCACTAGCAAAAAACGGCGCGTAACCCTTGCAGCACCGGCTCTCCCGAGCCAGAGCTGGCGCGAGGAAAAGGAGATAGGTGTCTCCAGCTGCTGTGGTCGTTTGGGGCGGGTCGGCTTCTTCTGCTTCTCAGGACCAGGCAGAGAACTGGCAGCTGGCAGAAATGCTCTGCAAGGTGAGGAGCTGGGTAGAAATCTGCCGGGGGGCTACCCTTTTGTTCCTTTTTGCCACCTGGGTTATGTTTGTGGGCAGATCCGTTACCCGGTCCCAGAGGAGTCACAGGAAGGGACTTTTGTAGGGAACGTCGCCCAAGATTTCCTGCTGGATACAGAGAGCCTGGCAGCTCGAAGGCTGCAGGTTGCTGGAGAGGTGAATCAAAGACACTTCCGTGTGGATTTGGACAGCGGGGCTCTGCTTATCAAGAATCCAATCGATCGAGAGGCACTGTGTGGGCTCAGTGCCAGCTGCATCGTGCCCCTGGAGTTTGTAACTGAAGGACCATTGGAAATGTATCGAGCGGAGGTAGAAATCGTAGATGTGAATGATCACGCCCCGATTTCCTCGGCAGCAGTTGGACTTGGAAATTGGAGAAGCAGCTCCTCCAGGACAGCGTTTCCCCTTGGAAAAGGCTCAGGATGCAGATGTGGGAAGCAACTCCATCAACAGCTATAGACTAAGCTCCAATGAACACTTTGCACTGGATGTCAAGAAGCGCAGTGATGGCAGCCTGGTTCCAGAGCTGCTTTTGGAGAAGCCTTTAGATCGGGAAAAGCAATCAGACTACCGCCTGGTGCTGACTGCTGTGGATGGAGGGAACCCCCGAGGTCTGGCACCGCAGAGCTCCGGGTATCAGTGCTGGACGTGAATGACAACGCCCCAGCCTTCCAGCAATCCAGCTACAGGATTAGCATATTGGAGAGTGCACCAGCCGGCATGCTTCTCATCCAGCTCAATGCCTCTGACCCTGACCTGGGACCCAGTGGTAATGTCACTTTTTCCTTCAGTGGTCACACCCCTGATCGTGTGAGAAACCTCTTTAGCCTGCACCCCACTACTGGAAAGCTTACCCTTCAAGGACCCCTAGACTTTGAGAGTGAGAATTACTATGAATTTGATGTTCGAGCCCGTGATGGGGGTTCTCCTGCCATGGAACAACATTGCAGCCTTCGGGTTGATCTCCTAGATGTGAATGACAATGCTCCACACATTACAGTAACCTCAGAGCTTGGGACTCTCCCTGAGAGTGCAGAACCTGGCACTGTGGTGGCACTCATCAGTGTACAGGACCCTGACTCAGGGTCAAACGGAGATGTGAGCCTCCGTATTCCTGACCACCTGCCATTTGCCCTCAAGTCTGCCTTCAGGAACCAGTTCTCCCTTGTGACCGCTGGGCCCTTGGACAGAGAGGCCAAGTCCAGCTATGACATCATGGTGACTGCTTCTGATGCTGGGAACCCTCCTCTGAGTACACACAGGACTATTTTCCTCAATATTTCAGATGTGAATGATAACCCACCCTCTTTCTTCCAGAGATCACATGAGGTATTTGTTCCTGAAAATAATCGCCCAGGAGACCTACTTTGCTCTCTTGCAGCATCTGATCCAGACTCTGGCTTGAATGCACTTATCTCGTACTCTCTCCTGGAGCCCGCAATCGAGATGTGTCAGCTTCTTCCTTCATCTCTCTGAATCCTCAGACTGGAGCTGTTCATGCTACTCGATCCTTTGATTATGAGCAAACACAGACATTGCAGTTTGAGGTGCAGGCACGTGATCGGGGCAACCCTCCTCTTAGTAGTACTGTGACAGTTCGTCTGTTTGTGCTGGACCTCAATGATAATGCCCCAGCTGTGCTCCGTCCTAGGGCCCGGCCTGGTTCCTTATGTCCCCAAGCGCTGCCTCCATCAGTGGGTGCTGGCCACCTCGTCACAAAGGTGACAGCTGTGGACTTGGATTCAGGTTATAATGCTTGGGTTTCATATCAGCTCCTGGAAGCCCCTGATCCCAGTCTGTTTGCAGTTTCCCGCTATGCGGGAGGTACGGACAGCTGTCCCCATCCCAGCTGATCTCCCGCCACAGAAGCTGGTCATAGTGGTAAAAGACAGTGGTAGCCCACCACTCTCTACCTCTGTTACTCTCCTAGTGTCCTTGGAGGAAGACACTCATCCAGTCGTCCCTGATCTTCGAGAATCTTCAGCTCCAAGAGAAGGAGAATCTCGCTTGACCCTGTATTTGGCTGTGTCACTGGTGGCCATTTGTTTTGTTTCCTTTGGATCATTTGTGGCTCTACTCTCTAAGTGTCTTCGGGGGGCTGCCTGTGGAGTAACCTGCTTTCCTGCTGGCACATGTGCCTGTCTTACCAGATCTCGAAGGAGGGAGGGGCTTCCTCCCTCAAATGGGATCCTTCGAATCCAGCTCGGGTCAGATGATCCAATCAAGTTTGTCGATGTGGGTGGCCACTCTCATGGCTGTACACCCTTGGCTTCTGCACCCACTCGAGTGATAGCTTCATGATGGTGAAGTCACCCAGTGCACCTATGGCAGGGGAGCCTGTTCGCCCAAGCTGCCCACCCTCTGATCTTCTCTATGGGCTAGAGGTGAGACCTTTGCAGGCTCAGCCTATGCTCGAGGGCTTTTTTCTTTCAGGTATAAGGCTGGGCTCAGGGAACATTGGCTTTTCTATAAGAGCCCATAGTGATGTCATCATTTTTTGTGAGTGGTAACTGTGTTGTTGATGCTGTCATTTAGAAATGGTCTGAGATTTAACCAGAGGGTTGTTACAGATTTGTGTTTGGGATGGGCTATACCCTCATCTGAGAATAAGAAATAAAACTAAAATAAAGTATGAGGGGTATTGTGGAAGCATGCTGCTTGAATGTGGGCATCTAGAAGGCTATCATGACCTAAATCTAAATCATTAGTGAGTTATCTAGCTGAGGTGGCTGCTTTCTCTATTCTTCTGAAGTGAGGGAGCCAGGTGTGGACTACCTTACTTCTACCTTCCTGCATGTAATAGGGAACTCTGACCCACAGTATCAAGTACTCTCCAATCTTCTGTTAAAGGGAATTTTGCTCAGAACATATTGAAGAGCACAAAAGGAAAGAGCCAAGAGTAGAGAAGTATCAGTGAGGACCGGCCTTTCAGTCCAGACCTTTGAGCTTCTTAGCAAGTCTTTACTTGGGATTTGATCTAAATGTAATAGAAGGGAGGCATGGGAGCATTACATCTTTAGTAGGGATCAATAAGTGAAGTAACTTAATGTTAGAAACTATTTTGGGATACAGAGATTATGGTGGTTATTTGTCTTGCCTGCAGTTTATATGGGTTAGATTTCCAGTACCCTATATGGATCCCAGACTCCACTAGGAGTGAGGAAGGAAGGAAGGAAGGAAGGAAGGAAGGAAGGAAGGAAGGAAGGAAGGGAGGGAGGGAAGGAAGGGAGGGAGGGAAGGAAGGAAGGAAGGAAGGAAGGAAGGAAGGAAGGAAGGAAGGAGGAAGGGAGGGGGGAGGGAGGAGGGAAGGAGGAGAGGGAGGGAAAGAGGAAAGGAAGGATGGACAGAAGGAAGGAAACAGCCTTAAAGTTGAGTTCATTTATAGAACCATCTGGCTCTGAGAGCCTTCAGGGAGAGTTCTTCTGAAAATCATAATGTCATAAGGCAGTGCCTAGTTTCTTGTCACTCTCTTGGTGACCTGAATCAGTACCAGAAATGTTCCCTCTACCACAAGCTGTGATGCTCTTTACATAAACCCCTCAAAGTATTGATGAATCAGAGCAAGATTCTACAAAGATCCTAAACAAATCTCTCTCACAGGATGGGAAATGAGAGGAAAATACATGGAAAATGAGAGGAAAATAAATTTTGCCCTCCCTCAGAAGAACAAAAGTTGGTTAGTTCAAACAAAAATAGCACAAGTTTCAGAGGTCTTGCAGGAAGTTACTGGGACAGAATACTGAGAAGTTTTGTGGCACTTGGTCCCCCTGTTGAGCACCATCTGAACTGTCAAACTTTGCTGCCAAGGGGCTGAATCAACTTGCAGCACGAAATGTTTGGGGAGGTAGGAGGTTTCTGTGATACAAATTTGCCTGTTCCTAAGGTTTACACGACTAAAGAGACTTTATAATTGGTTGAGAGCAGACAGACTTTTTGGCCAATCAGACACAGAGACGAGGTGGGGATCTGCTCTTCCTGCCCGCCTCTCCTCCCCCAGTTCCCAGGCTCCACTCAGATTCAATTCCCCTCCTCCTCTACACCCCCGCCATTCGGTGACTAAGAAGAACTGCTGCAGGCAGATAAACCTCGGAGCAGTTTTTAAGAGGCTGGAAGGAGATATTAGAGACTTCAGCTGCTACATTCCAAGCCCTGGGTCTACCTTGGAGACAGGACAGCACAGAATCAGTGTCCAGGAAGGGACTTCTGGGGCATGGGGCCCAAGACACCCACACAACTCTCTGGGAAATGGCAAGTGCTATGCATGTTGTCCTTGTGCTGCTGGGGCTGGGTGTCTGGGCAGCTTCATTACTCAGTGGTGGAGGAGTCTGAGCCGGGGACTCTGGTGGGAAATGTTGCTCAGGATCTAGGCTTAAAGGTGACAGATCTGTTGAACCGCCGACTACGGTTGGGCTCTGAGGAGAATGAGCACTATTTTTCTCTGAGCTTGATGAGTGGTGCTCTGGCAGTGAATCAAAAGATTGACCGAGAGAGCTTGTGCGGAGCCAGCACCAGCTGCCTGCTGCCTGTGCAGGTGGTGACTGAACACCCTTTGGAATTAATCCGTGTAGAGGTAGAGATCTTGGATATTAATGACAACTCTCCTAGCTTTGCCACTCCTGAACGAGAGATACGCATCTCAGAATCAGCAGCAGTTGGAGCAAGGTTTCCACTGGATAGTGCTCAGGATCCAGACGTGGGGACCAATACCGTGAGCTTCTATACTTTAAGCCCCAGTAGCCACTTCTCTCTGCATGTGAAAACTCTAAAAGATGGAAAACTATTTCCTGAACTGGTGCTAGAGCAGCAGCTGGACCGTGAAGCACAGGCAAGGCATCAGCTAGTGCTTACTGCTGTGGATGGGGGTACTCCAGCCCGCTCAGGCACTACCTTAATCTCTGTCATCGTGCTGGATATCAATGATAATGCTCCAGCCTTCCAGTCCTCAGTTCTACGTGTGGGACTTCCAGAGAATGCACCCATAGGTACATTGCTGCTCCGCCTTAATGCCACTGATGCAGATGAAGGCACAAATGGCCAACTAGACTATTCTTTTTGGAGACCATACATCTGAGGCAGTGCGCAGTCTCTTTGGTCTAGATCCTATTAGTGGAGCCATCCATGTGTTGGGTCTCATAGACTTTGAGGAATCAAGATTCTATGAAATTCATGCAAGAGCCCGTGACCAGGGACAGCCAGCCATGGAAGGCCACTGTGTGATTCAAGTGGATGTGGGGGACGTCAATGATAATGCCCCAGAGGTACTACTGACCTCTTTGGTGAACCCTGTCCTAGAGAGCACATCAGTGGGCACGGTAGTGGGATTATTCAATGTGCGTGACCGAGACTCAGGAAGAAATGGTGAAGTAAGCCTGAATATCTCTCCAGATCTGCCATTCCAGATTAAGCCTTCTGAGAACCACTACTCACTGCTAACAAGCCAGCCCTTGGATCGTGAGGTCAGACCACACTATATCATCGAGTTGCTGGCCAGTGATGCGGGCTCACCTCCCCTACAAACTCATCTCACTATCAAGCTCAACATTTCCGATGTTAACGACAATACACCCTACTTCAGTCAGCAGCTTTACACTGCTTATATTTCAGAAAATCGGCCTCCAGGCTCCCTTCTCTGCACTGTGGCTGCCTCAGATCCAGATATTGGGGATAATGCCCGCCTCATCTACTCCATTGTAGGGAATCAGATCCAGGGAGCCCCAGCCTCCTCCTTTGTGTATGTCAACCCTGAGGACGGGCGTGTCTTTGCTCAGCGAACCTTCGACTATGAACTGCTGCAGATGTTGCAGATTGTGGTGGGAGTTAGAGACTCTGGCTCGCCCCCATTGCATGCCAATACATCTCTGCACGTGTTTGTCCTAGACCAAAATGATAATGCCCCTGCAGTACTACATCCAAGACCAGGCCAGGAACTCTCAGGCCCCCAGCGTCTCCCTCGCTCTACTCCTCCTGGCTCCTTGGTCACCAAAGTGACAGCTGTAGATGCTGATGCAGGCCACAATGCGTGGCTCTCCTATTCTTTGTTGCCCCAGTCCACGACTCCGGGGCTGTTCCTGGTATCTGCGCATACTGGGGAGGTGCGCACAGCCAGGGCCTTACTGGAGGAGGATGCTGACACCCAGCAGGTGGTGGTCTTGGTTAGGGACAATGGTGACCCATCCCTCTCTTCCACAGCCACAGTGCTGCTGGTTCTGGAAGATGAAGATCCAGAAGAAATGCCCAAGTCTAGCGATTTCCTCACACATCCTCCAGAGCGTTCAGACCTTACCCTTTACCTCATTGTGGCTCTGGCAACCGTCAGTCTCTTATCCCTAGTCACTTTTACCTTTCTGTCAGCTAAATGCCTTGGGGGGCAAGCCAGTGGGGACGGGGGCGGGGGCCAGTGCTGCGGGGCGCCAGGAGTCACCCTCGCGGGAGTTCTATAAGCAGTCGGGCCCCAACCTGCAGGTGAGCTCGGACGGCACGCTCAAGTACATGGAGGTGACGTTGCGGCCTACGGACTCTCAGAGCCATTGCTACAGGACGTGCTTTTCACAAGCCTCCGACGGCAGTGACTTCACTTTCCTCAGGCCGCTCAGCGTCCAGCAGCCCGCCACAGTGGCGCTGGAGCCTGACACCTTCAGGTCCCGCGCTAACACCCTGCGGGAACCGAGCCAGGTGAGGGGCGGGGTTCGCCCTGGGGGCGGCCGAGGTCCCGGCCTGGCCGAGCCGCACACCCCCCACTCCCGTCAGGCGGGGCCCCCAACGGTCTGGACCCTTCGGACTGTCGCCGCCACCGCCGAGCCAGAGGTGTGGCCCAGGCAAGGAAGGGGCTCGGAGCCCCGGGAGACGAGATGGGGCCGTGAGGGAGGCCCGCCTCACTCTCCCACTTAGCCAAGCCGGGGGTGCGAGAGAACTCAATGGAGAGTTCCGCGGCGATTGAGGAGGACCCGAAGGACGGGTCCCAGCCCCAAGCCGGCCTCAGGGTTCCTCTGGGGTCTCCCCGCTACCCCTCGCTGTCTTCCTAACCCTCCTCCGCCACCGCCGCCCTCGGAACACACCCCCGCGCTCGCGCCCCTCACGCCGTCCGCTTCGGGCTTCACGGACAGACCGTGCCCCGCTGCGCCGTCGGCATAAAGTTACTCACCGCCCAGCAGGTGGTGGCGAACTGCCCAAGTGGCGGCCACCGACCGCCGCCCCGGGTTCTGGAGTCGCATCCCGGTGCCTCAGGCTGGAGAGGGTCGTCCCGGGCTGGCTGAGGCTTCCGAGTGAGCGCGGGAACGGCTCTGGGCGCTCTAGGCACGGGGCGGAGGGACTCTATGACCCGCGAACTGTGGACCCCGGACCCCAGAGGAGGCTGTGGCGCTGCCCAGGGGCCCAAGGGTAGAAGAGGTGCGCCTGGGGCCAGCACGCTGGCCTCGAGAGAACAGGTGGTCTCAGTGACTTGGCAGCCGTTACCTAGCGTGAGAAGCGGCATTCTGGAGCCCCAGGCCACACCGCATTCTGAAATGGATTTTTGACGTGACCACAATGTGCCCAGTGATCCAACATCAGGGTGATGGGGGTTGACCAAAATATCTGATCCTGGGGCAAGCCCTCCCCTGCGCTGGCGGATGGGAAGCCACAGTCTGCCCGATGCGGTGTTGCCCTCGGATAAGAGGTTTTCTTAATAGGGGAAAAAAGACAAGTTTTTATAACCCTGGAAGCGTTTGTTTAACTATCCCTAATCCCCACCTTGCCCTATTGAATCATTTGAGTCCCCTGCGGTTCTGATAGCTAACAGACAGCTCTATTCCCCTCTTCTGAGATCCGCCTCTTGGGTTCTAGGTATTAGCATCACAAAGGGGAAGTGACTCGCTCAGGTTCACAGGGTAAATGATTAGGAGGTAACCCAGGTCAGTCTAACACCAGAGGTGTGTTTTTAATCACTGGGACCTTGTAAAGCTGGAGCTCAGGCGATGATTGCCGATTGCTGGGATGTAAGGGCCTTCCATGTAGAGAAGTCACTGAGCTGCTTGTTCCTGAACAGTCCTAACTGGACAAGTTGGACCCGCCATCCTTTTTGTAGGCTGTGAGTTTTGTGCATCGCCTCTCCTCTGATCTGTCAGGGCTTTGGTGTCTCTGTGTATCCTGCTGTATCTAAGGAAGCAGTGGCCCAGGTTGGGACATCCCTTCCCACAGAAACCTCACAGAAATGTTGTGGAATGAGTCCTGTGGCTCCTGGGACACTAAGTTTCTGAATTCTGCTCACATCATTACTACCTGTGAGACTCAGAAGAGTCGTTTAGCAGCCCTGGGTCTTCCTTCTCCCCCAGTGTAATCAAACACGCTCACACCTCCCTCTCTGTTCTTGGTTTGTGAGAATTAATTACCAGCTCACCCCAGGCCTGAGAAGGAGATGGCTCCAGGAGGGTTCCAGAGAGTGTGTTGGGACAGCACCCTCAGAAAACAGTCTCCCTCACCCCACCCCTTGGGTATTGATGGCTGTCCTAAGCTCCCCACCTTTATGGGGGTGGGAAGTGATGGCTAGAGATTGGGCCCTTGGGAGCCCTGGAGACTCAGTTGGCTCTGCTTGGAGGCTGTGGGAGCTTGATCTCTGCTGGGCTCCGTCCCAGTGGTTTTCTCTATCCCAAACAGAGTGGCCTTGTTCTCTCCTCCTTGGTCATGACCATTGTCTGGCACAGAGTTCTAGGGTGAGAGGTCCTGGGGCTTGGATGCCCTGCAAAGGCCCAGTCTGGCATGACTCCTAAATTAATAATGTATTTAGCTGTGGGAAGGAATCCCTGAAAGCCAAGAGTCTGGAGCACGGGTTCCTCTGAATGTGTTGCAGCAGAAATTGGCATGGAAAGGGTTACAGGAGCGCAGCCATCTTACTGCAGAGGAAGCTTTGTTCCCAGCTGAGGAGCTGAATAAATTCTTCCTACTGCCGCTGGAATTCTCATATAAAACCACTTTTGCCAGTCTATTTATTTATTTTTGGGGAGGGCAGGTTTTTTGCACCCTTCTTCCCAATTTTACCAAAGATGCCTTTTGTACAGAAGTTAGTATTTAATCTCAGCACAGAAGTTCTAGGGGCAGTGGGGGAAGGTCCATTTCTCTAGCAAAAGAATCTGGGTTTGCTCATGGTGGTAAAATAAAAGTTTTTTCTCTTTGTTTACTGGACCTCAGGCCTCCAAGACTTGAGGTCTATTTTCTCTTTGCAGATGAGTCTACCCCTCCTTCATTTTAAACCATTTATCTCTCTGTGTCTTCTCCCTTCTTCCTTCCCTGCCTGTCCCCGGGGGCTCAAGCGACATTCTGACGTTTCCCTTCTGTTCTCTCCACAGCAAGCTCCGCCCAACACGGACTGGCGTTTTCGCAAGCTCAGAGACCCGGCACCAGCGGGTAGGTGACGCCTCTCCAGCCCACCCTCTTCTCTGCGGCATTTTCTCAGGGATGATGTGGGAGGAGATGGGGAGGTGCCGATATGCTACAAATGGCTTCTCTCGGGTTTCAGGGATGTTGCTGCAGATTGGGGTCTGGGACACAGATCCCACCAAAAAAAAAAAAAGGGTTTTTCTCTGGTTGTTTTGGAAGAGCCAACTCTCTCTCTCTCTCTCTCTCTCTCTCTCTCTCTCTCTCTCACACACACACACACACACACACACCTCCTATCTCCTTGGGACTCTGAGGCACTCAAAGGTGTACTTAAAAGTGGTCTCTGGATGGAGAGGAAGCTTTTATGTTGTGATTTTTACATTTTTCATTGAGGTACTGTGGTTTACAATACTGTTGATGATGATGGTTTCATACATGCATCATTCCATCACTACATCCACCTTTACTGAGCAGAGAGGAGGTTTGTAATGTCTGTGGTCCCCGGCTCCAGCTTGAGCTGGCTCCATTCTTCCCTAGAATGGGAAGCAGAGAGCTGTCAGCGGTCTGGCAGTGGGAAGCTGGGGTAGTGCAGCTGGAAAGAGGAACCAAGCAGAGGGAAGGGAGTGCCTTCTGGGGAGCTGAGGAACAGGTCTCCCCACCCTGACTCTCCTCAGGCTACCTGCTGGTCCCCTTTTGTCACACCCTGGTTACTGGTCTCTATCTTAGCGCTGCTCTGAAGGACCCTATCTCAGCCTCCATCTCTGCCTCGCCCTCACTTTTTTCAGTCTCTGTCTCAGTTTCGTTCTTTGCTGCAATGTCATGATCACTAGGGTTTGTATCTGAGTGCATTGATCTGTGCCTCAAGCGCCTGCCAGGGCATTGGTGCTCAATAAATGTGGAATCAATTAATAAGTGTGGTTCTTCCTTTGTCTCAGTCTTGTTTCACCTTTTCTGGCTGTCTCTGTCCTTGACCTCTTTTCTGACCAGTATTTTTTCTCCTGTGCCTCTATTTCTGTCACTCCCCTAATTGTGGCTTTTTTCTTGTTCTCGGCCTCTCTAAGTCCCTTTCCTTGTCTCTGTCTCTGTCCCTGACCCTTTCTGTATATTACTCTAAGTCTGTTCTGCCTCCCTATGTCTTCCTCTGTTACTCTCTTTATCCCTCTATTGTCCTATTTACTTCATTTTTTACTCTGTGTTCCTGTCTCCATCTCTCATTATTTTGTACTTGCAGATGAGCCAGCACGCAGATGTGGTGCAGCCCCCACACGCAGGTCCCCACCTCACACATAGTCTTTGATCTCTGCTCCCCCCCACACACTCACCCTTCCAGGCTGCCCCAGCTGCTCATTTCAATCCATTTTTAAATCCTGCTAAGACAGGAAACCCCTGGGGAGGGGGAAGAGGACACCTTCATCGGAAAGACCTTCAGGAGAGAGATTAGAGAGTAGTGGGCTCTCAGCCAAGCCTTCTTGTTAGGAAGCCTGGAGGAACCCACAGAGTCCAAGAGAAAGAAGTAGGGAAGAGCTTGGGTCACCTTCCCCTGCCCCCTTGGCTGATTAATTTTTCTCAGGTGCTGCAGATTTAGCATCTGCAGATTTAGCAGATTTAGCACCCTTGTGGTCACAAAAACCCAAGAGACCAGTTGGCGTACTGTAGAGACTCCAGCTTCTTCCTGAACATGTCCCATCCTGTCTTGGTGTTGAAGATCTCAAGACACTTCCTAGAAGACCACCAGAAGGCAGCAAACCAGGCAACCTGACTTTTCCCCCACTTTTTTGGGCAATGCTCAGGGGTTACTCCTGCCTCTGAACTCAGGAATTACCTGGCGGTGCTCAGGGGACCATATGGGATGCCGGGATAGAACCCATGTCAGCCGCGTGCAAGGCAAATGCCTTACCTGCTGTGCTGTCGCCCGGCCCCAACCTAACACTATTCTTGACCCTCCCTTTATCCCAGCTGTCTTTCCCCTTTCCCATAGGCTATCTAGGAACTCATTCCTGTATTCCATTTATGTATTTATGTTTCCATCCATTCAGCAAATATTTATTGAGCATCTATTTACTTGATCTAAGTTGAAGTATCAGACAATGGCCTCTAAGAGCAAACAGGCAGTAACAATTCTTGAGCTCCTGGATTTCCACACCAAAAAGGGGGAGACAGGGGCCGGAGCGATAGCCCAGCGGGTAGGGCGTTTGCCTTGCACGCGGCCGGCCTCTGCCGGCCCGGGCTTCAATCCCCGCATCTCATATGGTCCCCCGAGCACCACCAGGAGTAATTTCTGAGTGCAGAGCCAGGAGTAGCCCCTGAGCGCCGCCAGTGTGACCCAAAAAACAAAAAAAAAGGGGAGACAGTATTGATTACAGAGCACACTCAAATCAGGTCTAGTTACAAACCATAACAAATTCTGAGAAGTAAAGGCTAATGTAGTATAACTGGGGGTGGGGTGGAGGTGGGGGAAATA
>JAJIBD010013562.1:0-2500 GCA_021461705.1 Cryptotis parvus | reverse complement strand
AGCTGAGTTCTGAAAGATGAGTAGGAGTAAACCTCTGAAAGAAAGAAAGAGTATTCCAGGCAGAGGGAGGGAAGAGGCGGACCTCTGTGATCAGCCTAATGACAGGGAGATTTTTCTTTGCTGTCATTGGATGAGTTTATTGGAATGAGAGAATAAAGGGAGGTGATTTCTCTTCTTCAATTTAACCCTCCACAGCTTCTTACCCCACTCCCCTCCTTACCATCTGACATACCACATTCTGAACAAGCCAAGTGATAAGTTCTTGGTAAACTTGGTTCAAGCTCAAGGCAATACTGAGCCCCATTTTCTTTTCTTTTCTTTTTTTTTTTTGCTTTTTTTTTTGGTCACACCCGGCAATGCTCAGGGGTTTCTCCTGGCTCTGCACTCAGGAATCACTCCTGGCGGTGCTTGGGGGACCATATGGGATGCCGGGATCGAACCCAGGCCGGCATGGGCCGGCCGCGTGCAAAGGCAAATGCCCTACCCACTGGGCTATCGCTCCGCCCCAGCTGAGCCCCATTTTCTAGATGATGACAGGCGGTGGTTAGGGCAAGACCCCTATCTAGCTGCAGTTCTTGCTTGCCAGCCTACCCCCTCCCCACTGCCACGTCTCATGAAAGAAAGTCTGATTCCAAGAGCTATAGTGTCAGGTTTGAACCCAGACCAGCCAGTTCCCCCTTCTCAGCTGTAACTCAGGACCTACCTGTAGCTGTTCCCAGCATCTGCACGAAGGAGAGTCTTCATGTGACTGCTCTGGTCCCTACAGTTCTCCCTGAGTGGCTCCACATGGCCCTTCCCCCACTCTATGCCTCTGCTGTCCCTCCAGAAGGCACTGGCTCTGTGCTCCCTCCTTTGGGGCAGTCATTCAACAAACAGCAACCTTTCTCATGCTTATGAAATCCTAAATGTTCATTATAAAAACATAAGCCTTAAATAAAAAAAAAATTTTGAGAAAAAGCACCACATTTTCACATCCCAGGGAAACCACCAGTAACAATTTTTTCAACACGGAAAATTTCATTGTCTATACAAGAGACAATGACAAGACGTAACAAATCTCTATAATACCACTGTCAACTTCAACAAATGCCCTGTCTCCCCATTCTTCCCCTCACTTGGATTATTTTGCGATAGGGCTGGAGAGATAGCACAGCTGGTGGGGTGCTGGCCTTGCATGAAGCTGACCCAGCTTTGATCCCTGCAGTGCCACATTCCCTCCCTGACACCTCCCATAACCACCAGCACTGATTCCTGACAGCAGAACCAGGAGTATCTGAGCAGAACCAGGTGTGACCCAAAAAGTCTCCTCCTGCCAAAAGCTGTCATAGTTTGGGGCCGGGGCGATAGTCCAGCGGTAGGACATTTGCCTTGCACTCAGCTGACCCGGGTTCGATCCCCGGGCATCCCATATTGTGCCCCTGAGCACCGCCAGGAGTAATTCCTGAGTGCAGAGCCAGGAGTAACCCCTGAGCATTGTGGGGTGTAACCAAAAAGTAAAAAAAAAAGCTGTCATATTTTGAGAACGATCCCAAAACAGCATATTATTTCATCTAGGCCCTCAATATCTTTTACAAATTATTTTTAAACATGTAAACTTAAATAATGTTAACAAACTAATAGTAAATAATATAAATGAAAACAGCATAAAATATCTAGGCTGCACTTACACCTGGCTATTTGACTCTCTTTATGTCAATTTTTTAATGCTTATTCAAATTAAGGTTTATATTTGGTTGACTGTCTCCAATGTCTTAAGGTCCATTTGGGGGGGGGGCTATTTGGGTCACACCCGGTGATGCTCAGGGGTTATGCCTGATTCTGCATTCAGGAACTACTTTTTGGCAGTGCTAGAGGGACCATATGGGATGCCAGGGAGCAAACTCAGGTTAGCCGTGTTCCATGCCAATGACCTACCTGCTGTATTATTGCTGCGGCCCAAATATCTTAAGTTCTTTCAGTACCAAAATTCCCTATATCGCTGGTTTTTTTTTTTCAAATCTTTCACTAGTCATGATTTGTATGCTATTTGAAAAAAATAGCATGGGTTGCTTTAAAATTATTTTATTATCATTTGAGCGTGGTAAGGCAAGACTCATCAGTGTTCAGGGCTATTCCCTGAACAGTGCTCAGGAAACATGGGTGTCAGGGATCAAACTTGGGCCTCCGCTATGCAAAAGCATGTGCTCAGACCTTTGAGCAGTTTCTCCAGCTCTGTTTCTTCTTTAAAAATAAAATCAGGGATAGCGAAAAAGAACAGTAGTTTTGGTGCTTGTGTTGCATGTGCTATGCTCATGTTTGATTCCATATGGTTCCCAAGCCCTTTCAAGATTGATCTCTGAGCACAGAACCAGGAGTAAGTCTGAGCACTGCCAGATGTGGCTCAAAAAACAAAACAAAAAAAATTCACCTAATTGTTCACACAATTCTTCACAGAAACCAAGAATTTCTCAGTTAGCTGTAGTTTGGGTTTTTTTTTTTTACCAGTTTTTAAATTTTTGTA
>JAJIBD010013561.1:0-16783 GCA_021461705.1 Cryptotis parvus | reverse complement strand
TCTGACTGCTCTATGTCAGAATCTCTGTGTGACACAGGAGACTCTCTGTGTGTTCTCCTGTGTCAACACACAGACTCTGTGTGTTCACATAGGAGAACACAGGTGTGACACAGGGGAGGTTCCTGTAGTGTGCGAAGATACAGGTCCATTGTAATACAATGTCGTGGCAGAGAGATGGAAAGCCGAGCAGATAGTGGACTTTGAGTAGTGAAGATTATTGAGGCTAAGACAGGGATGAGTATTCAGTATCATCTTCCAGGCCACAGTGAGATGAATGTCAGGCCGTGGTAACACCAGAGCAGGTCTAAATCTTCTTTGATAATATTCTTTCAGTGGCCTGACATGGAAGACGCAGAAAGAGCTGCTTCTAGACAGAGCCATCAGGAGCTGATGAAGTCATATGGCTGGAGATAGCAACCAAGATTTAACCAGAGAGTCACTGGAATCCAGCCTTCCTAAACCAGGCACCCCTGCGCATAAGGACACTACATGGGAGAAAGAACCGAACGCTAACCACTAGAAGACGAGGAAGCACAGCACCTGGGAGATACATGGGGGTGGAAGCAAGGCCTCAACCCCTGTCTGAGGGGTGGGCGGCATCCTCAGAGCATTCAGCCTGAGGCCACAGCAGTATTCAGCCACTACTGCTCATGGCGCGGCTGCTCTCTGCAACCCCAGAGCTAACGTGCGAGCACAACCCTGTGCTAGAAACACTCATGCTCTCACTCAGGAAACAAAATCCCCTTTGGAACTAGTTTCTTCATGATCTCAACTCATTGAAAAGGCTCACAAGAGCTAGGTGAAGGAGCCGTGGTCTCCTCTTTATGACTGCTGGTAAGGCGAGGAGAGCCTCTCCAAGCCAGGGTGCCTTTTCACTCTCATCCTGATCCTTGGCCGTGTTGTCTGTACACTCAGCCCAGAGACTTGATGCGAGGAAACAGAGAAGCCTGTTGGGACACTCACACCCAGCATGATCCTTCACAACACACAGTTCTCCTAGGTGATTGTCGCAAGCGGCTTTTAATTGGGTACAGGCGTGCACCCGAAGAGTACATTGACTTTGCTCTTTGCAGACAGCAGATGTTGCCTGCCAAGTACCATGTCTCCTGTTCTACTCCTTGAAGTCACTTCCCAAAGTATCTTCACTCTGCCCTCATCTTGGCTTTCTTTCTCAAGTGATTCAGAATTTCTTTCCCATTACCCATGGGCATTACCCTCCTGGGCATTATTACCCATGCCCAGAGGGTTTTATTTCTTTCCCATTACCCTCTGGGCATTATTACCCATGCCCAGAGGGTTTTATTTCTTTCCCATTACCCTCTGGGCATTATTACCCATGCCCAGAGCAGCTTCCTGGGCAATCAACTGGGACCTACAGGCATAAGCTGCTACTACTCTGCACACAATGCTCATAGAAACTTGGATCCTGACAAGGTCCATCACAGACAAAGATCCACACACGTTCCTGCTCAGAACTCGTGTTTCGAGAAAGTCATTCTTTGAATTGAAAGTGAGGGAAAGTATCCACATTCCTACAAGCTCAGGGTAAGTACATTCCCTGAACTTAAAACAGAGGCTTTGAGAGACGCTGTTTTCCACTGGGGTCTTGGGGCTGAGCACTGAGGAGTGCAGCACTCCACTGCTCTCTGGTTAAGGCCTCATTCCCTGTGAAGGTAACTCAGAAGGTGTGACCTTCCTCCTGAGCAGGGTGCGGGGTAAAAGCTACTGCATGCTCCGTTGCCAATGAGAGGTAGGGGATGGTTATGAGGGTCAGATGGTTTCAGCCTCATGTCTGACTGCTCTATGTCAGAATCTCTGGCAGTTCCTGTAGTGTCCGAAGGTATAGGTCCATTGGACTGCAGTGTGATGGGGAGGGGAGATAGGGAAGACCAGTGGACTTTGAGTAGTGAAGATTATTAGGCTAAGACAGGGATGAGTATTCAGCTCTGCATCTTCCAGTCCACGGTGAGATGAGTGTCAGGCCGTGGTAACACCAGAGCAGGTCTAAAGCTTCTTTGCTAATATTCTTTCAGTGGCCTGACATGGAAGACGCAGAAAGAGCTGCTTCTGGACAGAGCCATCAGGAGCTGATGAAGCCACATGGCTGGAGATAGCAACCAAGATTTTCGCTGGAGAGTCACTGGAATCCAGCCTTCCTAAACCAGTCACCTGCACACAAGGACACTACTTGGGAGAAAGCACCGAACTCTAACCACTAGATGACCAGGAAGCACAGCACCCTGGGAGATACATGTGGGTGGAAGCAAGGCCTCAACCCCCTGTCTGAGGGGTGGGCAGCATCCTCAGAGCATTCAACCTGAGGCCACAGCAGTATTCAGCCACTACTGCTCATGGCCGCAGCTGCTCTCTGCAACCCCAGAGCTAACGTGCGAGCACAACCCTGTGCTAGAAACACTCATGCTCTCACTCAGGAAACAAAATCCGCTTTGGTACTACTTTCTTCATGATCTCAACTCATTGAAAAGGTTCACAAGAGCTAGGTGAAGGAGCTGCGGTCTCCTCTGTTACGACTTCTGGGAAAAGCGAAGAGAGCCTCTCCGAAGCCAGGGTGCCTTTTCGCCTCTCATCCCTGATCCTTGGCCGTGTTGTCTGTACACTCAGCCAGAGACTTGATGCGAGGAAACAGAGAAGCCTGTTGGGACACTCACACCCAGCATGATCCTTCACAACACACAGTTCTCCTAGGTGATTGTTGCAAACGGCTTTACATTGGGTACAGACGTGCACCCCGAAGAGTACATTGACTTTGCTGTTTGCAGACAGCAGATGTTGCCTGCCAAGTACCATGTCTCCTGTTCTACTCCTTGAATTCACTTCCCAAAAGTATCTTCACTCTGCCCTCATCTTGGCTTTTCTCAAGTGATTCAGAATTTCTTTCCCATATTGCCCGTGCCGAGCAGCTTCCTGGGCAATGAACTGGGACCTACAGGCATAAGCTGCTACTACTCTGCACAAAGTGCTCACAGAAATTTGGATCCTGAAATGGTCCATCTCAGTCGTAAAAGATCCCACAAAGTTCCTGCGCAGAACTTGTGTTTCGAGAAAGTCATTCTCAGAATTGAAAGTGCACGAAAGTATCTTCATTCCTGCAAGCTCAGGGTAGGTGCTGGCCCTGAACTTAAAACAGAGGCGGCGAGAGAGGCTGTTTTCCACTGGGGTCTTGGGGCTGAGCACTGCATGTCCTCCACTCCTGTCTGGTTAAAGCCTCATTCCCTGTGAAGGTAACTCAGAAGGTGTGACCTTCCTCTGAGCAGGGTGCGGGGTGAAGCTACTGCATGCTCCGTTGCCAATGAGAGGTAGGGGATGGTTATGAGGGTCAGATGGTTTCAGCCTCATGTCTGACTGCTCTATGTCAGACTCTCTGTGTGACACAGGAGACTCTCTGTGTGTTCTCCTGTGTCAACACACAGACTCTGTGTGTTCACATAGGAGAACACAGGTGTGACACAGGAGGTTCCTGTAGTGTGTGAAGGTACAGGTCCATTGTAATACAGTGTCGTGGCAGGGAGATAGAAAGTCGAGCAGATAGTGGACTTTGAGTAGTGAAGATTATTGAGGCTAAGACAGGGGATGAGTATTCAGCTATGCATCTTCCAGTCCACAGTGAGATGAGTGTCAGGCCGTGGTAACACCAGAGCAGGTCTAAAGCTTCTTTGCTAATATTCTTTCAGTGGCGTGGACATGGAAGACGCAGAAAGAGCTGCTCCTGGACAGAGCCATCAGGAGCTGATGAAGCCACATGGCTGGAGATAGCAACCAAGATTTTCGCTGGAGAGTCACTGGAATCCAGCCTTCCTAAACCAGGCACCTGCGCACAAGGACACTACATGGGAGAAAGCACCGAACGCTAGCCACTAGAAGACGAGGAAGCACAGCACCCTGGGAGATACATGGGGGTGGAAGCAAGGCCTCAACCCCCTGTGTGAGGGGTGGCAGCATCCTCAGAGCATTCAGCCTGAGGCCACAGCAGTATTCAGCCACTACTGCTCATGGCCGCGGCTGCTCTCTGCAACCCCAGAGCTAACGTGCGAGCACAACCCTGTGCTAGAAACACTCATGCTCTCACTCGGGAAACAAAATCCCCTTTGGAACTAGTTTCTTCATGATCTCAACTCATTGAAAAGGCTCACAAGAGCTAGGTGAAGGAGCCGTGGTCTCCCTCTGTTACGACTTCTGGGAAAAGCGAAGAGAGCCTCTCCGAAGCCAGGGTGCCTTTTCACTCTCATCCTGATTCTTGGCCGTGTTGTCTGTACACTCAGCCAGAGACTTGATGCGAGGAAACAGAGAAGCCTGTTGGGACACTCACACCAAGCATGATCCTTCACAACACACAGTTCTCCTAGGTGATTGTCGCAAACGGCTTTACATTGGGTACAGGCGTGCACCCGAAGAGTACATTGACTTTACTATTTGCAGACAGCAGATGTTTCCTGCCAAGTACCATGTCTCCTGTTCTACTCCTTGAATTCACTTCCCAAGTTCCTGCTCAGAACCTATTTGAAGAGAAGGTCATTCTCAGACGAAAATATCGTCCTCCTTCCTCTAAGCTCACAGTAAGTAGAGGCCCTGAACCTTGAGTCCAGAGGAGATGAGAGAGCCTGTATTCCACTGGGGCCCTGGGGCTGACCACTGCATGTCCTCCAGTTCTGTCTGTGTTGAGGCCTCATTACGTGTGAAGGAAACTCAGACGATGTGTCCTTCCTCTTTTTTTTTTTTCGCTTTTTTGGGTCACACCAGCAATGCTCAGGGTCACTGCTGGGTCTAACTTAGGTATTACTCCTGGCAGAGCTCGGTGGAGCAAGTCGAATGATGCCCGGGATCGAACCCAGGTCGACAGCCTGCAGGCAAACGCCCCTGCTCTCTGTAATATCGCCTCCAGCCCCTGTCCTTCCACTTGATCCAGGTGCAGGAGTGATGCTGCATGCTCTGTTGGCAATGAGAGATTGCGAGATGGTTATGAGGGTCAGGTGGTTTCAGCCTCATAACTGACTGTTCTATGTCAGACTCTCTTTGTGACACAGAGGTTCACACAGGAAAACACAGGTGTAACACAGGAGGTTCCTGTAGTGTGCAAAGGTACAGGTCCATTGTAGTACAGTGTGGTGGCAGGAAGATAGAAAGTCGAGCAGATAGTGGACTTTGAGTAGTGAAGATTATTGAGGCTAAGACAGGGATGAGTATTCAGCTATGCATCTTCCAGTCCACAGTGAGATGAATTTCAGGCCGTGGTAACACCAGAGCAGGTCTAAAGCTTCTTTGCTAATATTCTTTCAGTGGCCTGACATGGCAGACGCAGAAAGAGCTGCTCCTGGACAGAGCCATCAGGAGCTGATGAAGCCGCATGGCTGAGATAGCAACCAAGATTTTCGCTGGGAGAGTCACTGGAATCCAGCCTTCCTAAACCAGGCACCTGCACACAAGGACACTACATGGGAGAAAGCACCGAACGCTAACCGCTAGAAGACGAGGAAGCACAGCACCCTGGGAGATTTATGGGGGTGGAAGCAAGGCCTCAACTCCCTGTCTGAGGGGTGGGGCAGCATCCTCAGAGCATTCAGCCTGGAGGCCACAGTAGTATTCAGCCACTACTGCTCATGGCCGGCGGCTCTCTGCAACCCCAGAGCTAACGTGCGAGCACAACCCTGTGCTAGAAACACTCATGCTCTCACTCAGGAAACAAAATCCCCTTTGGAACTAGTTTCTTCCTGACCTCAACTCATTGAAAAGGCTCACAAGAGCTTGGTTAAGGAGCCGTGGTCTCCTCTTTACGACTTCTGGGAAAAGCGAAGAGAGCCTCTCCGAAGCCAGGGTGCCTTTTCACTCTATCCTGATCCTTGGCCGTGTTGTCTGTACACTCAGCCAGAGACTTGATGCGTGTAAATGGAGAAGCCTGTTCAGGCACTCACACCAAGCATGATCCTTCACAACACACAATTCTGCTGGGTTATAGTTGCACAAGGCTTCTAATTGGGTACAGACATGCACCCCGAGAGTACGTTTTCTTTGGTGTTTACAGACAGCAGATGTTGCCTGCCAAGCACCATGTCTCCTGTTCTACACCTTGAATTCACTTCCCAAGTTCCGCTCAGAACCTATTTCAAGAGAAATTCATTCTCAGAATTGAAAGTATATGAAAATATCATCGCCCTTCCACCAAGCTCAGAGTAAGTAGAGGCCCTGAACCTTGAGTCCAGAGGAGATGAGAGAGCCTGTATTCCACTGGGGCCCTGGGGCTGACCACTGCATGTCCCCTCCAGTTCTGTCTGTGTTGAGGCCTCATTACGTGAAGGAAACTCAGACGATGTGTCCTTCCTCTTTTTTTTTTTTTCTCTTTTGCTTTTTTTGGGTCACGCCAGCAATCCTCGGGGTCAGTGCTGGCTCTGACTCAGGAATTGCCCCTGGCAGTGCTCGTGGGACCAAGTGGAATGCCGGGGATGGAACCCATGTTGACAGACTGCAGAAAAATGCCCTGTCAACTGGATGATCGCTCCAGCGCCTGTCCTTCCACTTGATCCAGGTGCAGGAGAGATGCTACTGCATACTCTGTTGCCAATGAGAAATAGCGGGATGGTTAAGAGGGGTCAGATGGTTTCAGCCTCATGTCCTACTGCTCTATGTCAGAATCTGTGTGGAGGTTCCTGTAGTGTGCGAAGGCACAGGTCCATTGTAATACAGTGTGGTGAGGGGGGAGAGAGAAAGCCGAGCATATATAGTGGACTTCGAGTAGTGAAGATTATAGTGCCTAACGTATACAGCTTTGCAACTTCTAGTCCAGGGTAAGAGGCTGATTGTCCAACCTCGGTAACACCAGAGCAGGTCTAAAGCTTCTTTGCTAATATTCTTTCAGTGGCCTGATGCAGAAAGAGCTGCTGGACAGAGCCATCAGGAGTTGAAGAAGCCACATGGCTGGAGATAGCAATCAAGATATTCGCTGGAGAGTCACTGGAATCCAGCCTTCCTTAACCAGGCACCTGCACACAACGACACTAAAAATAGGAGAAAGCACCGAACGCTAACCACTAGAAGACGAGGAAGCACAGCACCCTGGGAGATACATGGGGGTGGAAGCAAGGCCTCAACCCCTGTGTCTGAGGGGTGGGCAGCATCCTCAGAGCATTCAGCCTGAGGCCACAGCAGTATTCAGCCACTACTGCTCATGGCAGCGGCTGCTCTCTGCAACCCCAGAGCTAACGTGCGAAAGCACAACCCTGTGCTAGAAACACTCATGCTCTCACTCAGGAAACAAAATCCGCTTTGGTACTAGTTTCTTCATGATCTCAACTCATTGAAAAGGCTCACAAGAGCTAGGTGAAGGAGCCGTGGTCTCCTCTGTTACGACTTCTGGAAAAAGCGAAGAGAGACTCTCCGAAGCCAGGGTGCCTTTCGCTCTCATCCTGATCCTTGGCCGTGTTGTCTGTACACTCAGCCAGAGACTTGATGCGAGGAAACAGAGAAGCCTGTTGGGACACTCACACCAAGCATGATCCTTCACAACACACAGTTCTCCTAGGTGATTGTCGCAAACGGCTTTACATTGGGTACAGACGTGCACCCGAAGAGTACATTGACTTTGCTCTTTGCAGACAGCAGATGTTGCCTGCCAAGTACCATGTCTCCTGTTCTACTCCTTGAAGTCACTTCCCAAGTTCCTGCTCAGAACCTATTTGAAGAGAAGGTCATTCTCAGAAAAAATATCGTCCTCCTTCCTCTAAGCTCACAGTAAGTAGAGGCCCTGAACCTTGAGTCCAGAGGAGATGAGAGAGCCTGTATTCCACTGGGGCCCTGGGGCTGACCACTGCATGTCCTCCAGTTCTGTCTGTGTTGAGGCCTCATTACGTGTGAAGGAAACTCAGACGATGTGTCCTTCCTCTTTTTTTTTTTCGGTTTTTGGGTCACACCAGCAATGCTCAGGGTCACTGCTGGCTCTAACTTAGGTAGGTACTCCTGGCAGAGCCTCGGTGGAGCAAGTCGAATGATGCCCGGGATCGAACCCAGGTCAACAGCCTGCAGGCAAACGCCCTGCTCTCTGTAATATCGCTCCAGCCCCTGTCCTTCCACTTGATCCAGGTGCAGGAGTGATGCTACTGCATGCTCTGTTGGCAATGAGAGATTGCGAGATGGTTACGAGGGTCAGGTGGTTTCAGCCTCATAACTGACTGTTCTATGTCAGACTCTCTTTGTGACACAGAGGTTCACACAGAAAAACACAGGTGTAACACAGGAGGTTCCTAGTGTGCAAAGGTACAGGTCCATTGTAGTACAGTGTGGTGGCAGGGAAGATAGAAAGTCGAGCAGATAGTGGACTTTGAGTAGTGAAGATTATTGAGGCTAAGACAGGGATGAGTATTCAGCTATGCATCTTCCAGGCCACAGTGAGATGAATGTCAGGCCGTGGTAACACCAGAGCAGGTCTAAAGCTTCTTTGCTAATATTCTTTCAGTGGCCTGACATGGCAGGCGCAGAAAGAGCTGCTCCCTGGACAGAGCCATCAGGAGCTGATGAAGCCACATGGCTGGAGATAGCAACCAAGATTTTCGCTGGAGAGTCACTGGAATCCAGCCTTCCTAAACAAGGCACCTGGCGCACAAGGACACTACATGGGAGAAAAGAACCGAACGCTAACCACTAGAAGACGAGGAAGCACAGCACCCTGGGAGATACATGGGGGTGGAAGCAAGGCCTCAACCCCCTGTCTGAGGGGTGGGCAGCATCCTCAGAGCATTCAGCCTGAGGCCACAGCAGTATTCAGCCACTACTGCTCATGGCGCGGCTGCTCTCTGCAACCCCAGAGCTAACGTGCGAGCACAACCCTGTGCTAGAAACACTCATGCTCTCACTCAGGGAAACAAAATCCCCTTTGGAACTAGTTTCTTCATGATCTCAACTCATTGAAAAGGCTCACAAGAGCTAGGTGAAGGAGCCGTGGTCTCCTCTTTTATGACTGCTGGTAAAGGCGAGGAGAGCCTCTCCGAAGCCAGGGTGCCTTTTTCACTCTCATCCTGATCCTTGGCCGTGTTGTCTGTACACTCAGCCAGAGACTTGATGCGAGGAAACAGAGAAGCCTGTTGGGACACTCACACCCAGCATGATCCTTCACAACACACAGTTCTCCTAGGTGATTGTCGCAACGGCTTTACATTGGGTACAGACGTTGCACCCGAAGAGTACATTGACTTTGCTGTTTGCAGACAGCAGATGTTTCCTGCCAAGTACCATGTCTCCTGTTCTACTCCTTGAAGTCACTTCCCAAAGTATCTTCACTCTGCCCCTCATCTTGGCTTTTCTCAAGTGATTCAGAATTTCTTTCCCATTACCCATGGGCATTACCCTCTGGGCATTATTACCCATGCCCAGAGGGTTTTATTTCTTTCCCATTACCCTCTGGGCATTATTACCCATGCCCAGAGCAGCTTCCTGGGCAATCAACTGGGACCTACAGGCATAAGCTGCTACTACTCTGCACACAATGCTCATAGAAACTTGGATCCTGACAAGGTCCATCACAGTCACAAAAGATCCCACACACGTTCCTGCTCAGAACTTGTGTTTCGACAAAGTCATTCTTTGAATTGAAAGTGCGGGAAAGTATCCACATTCCTACAAGCTCAGGGTAAGTACATTCCCTGAACTTAAAACAGAGGCTTTGAGAGACGCTGTTTTCCACTGGGGTCTTGGGGCTGAGCACTGAGGAGTGCAGCACTCCACTGCTCTCTGGTTAAGGCCTCATTCCCTGTGAAGGTAACTCAGAAGGTGTGACCTTCCTCCCTGAGCAGGGTGCGGGGTAAAAGCTACTGCATGCTCCGTTGCCAATGAGAGGTAGGGGATGGTTATGAGGGTCAGGTGGTTTCAGCCTCATGTCTGACGGCTCTATGTCAGACTCTGTGGCAGTTCCTGTAGTGTGCGAAGGTATAGGTCCATTGGACTGCAGTGTGATGGGAGGGAGATAGGAAGACCAGTGGACTTTGAGTAGTGAAGATTATTAGGCTAAGACAGGGATGAGTATTCAGCTCTGCATCTTTTGTCCACGGTGACATGAGTGTCAGGCCGTGGTAACACCAGAGCATGTCTAAAGCTTCTTTGCTAATCTTCTTTCAGTGGCTGACCTGGCAGACACAGAAAGAGCTGCTCCTGTGCAGAGACTTCAGCAGCTGTTGAAGCCACACGACTGGAGATAACTACCACGCTTTTCACTGGGGAGTCACTGGATACCAGCTTTCTGGAACTGGCACCTGCGCACAAGGGCACTACTTGGGAGAATTCACGAATGCTAACCACTAGATGACCAGGAAGCACAGCGACACTAGGTGGTAGATGGGGTGGTGGAGGGCAAGGCCTCAACCCCATGTCTGAGGGGTGGCAGCATCTTCAGAGCATTCAACCTGAGGCCACAGCAGTATTCAGCCACTACTGCTTATGGCAGCAACTTCTCTCTCTGCAAACCACAGAGCTAACGTTTGAGCACAACCTTGTACCAAAAAATTTTCGTTCCAGCCTCCCATTACAGTATACTTTTGAAGGTTTTACCACATAGTGTGTCTTTGTCTGCTGACGTTAGTCCCCAACTTATTGGAAAGACCCACAAGAGCCAAGTGACGAAGTCATAGCATCCGTCTTTGTGTCTTACGGGAATGAAAAGAGATCCTCTCCAAAGCTGGGGTTTCTCTGAGCCAGAGCAGAGGCTTGCTCCAGTACAGCTTATGGGACTGCACAGAGAAGACTCCTTTTCTAGTCTCACACCTAGCGTGATCAATCACGCCCCTTTTCTGGTCGGTGAGCAATGCAAGAGCACCGAAACAGAGACTGTTGCACACCTGAAGAGGACTCTTAACAGTTGCCTTGATGTTTCCCTACCAAAATGGTTGCCCATCCAAGACTCCTCGACTCATACACTCCAGATGGAGTGCACTTCCCAGAGTGCCTTGACTCTGCCTTCCTCCGGCACTTTCTCAGTTGGCTTCATATGGGTTTTTCCCGTATGACCCGTGCCCAGAAAAGCTTGACTGGGCAGTGGATGCTATGTGTCTGGGAGGACTCCCAGACAGAAAAATGCAAGTTCTCTGCACACTCTGTTCTGAGATTCAAAGAATTCATATAACGTCCTGCCTGACTCACAGGGTGCAGAGAACATTCTGCTTAGAACCTGAGCGTAAGGAGAAAAGTTCTCAAAAATGCACGAAAATGTCCTCTCCATGCCTAAAAAAGTCTAAGTAAGTGTTTCCCCCTGGACATTCCACAGGAAGTGACAGATCCTGTATGCCACTGAGCGCCCTTGGGACATTTTTTCTCTCCTTTCCATTTTCAGGTTATGGTGCATGTGAGGGGAGCACATGGGATGTCTCTCTCAGATCGCGATGTTGGAGATATGGTACAGTATGCTGTGTTGCTACCAATGGGCCCCTGGTGGGCGGGGCTCACAAAGGCTGCCCGTGGGAACTCTCCCCTGGACCTTCACACACTCCTGACCTCCTTTCTGTCAGTCCACCCCATCATAAACCTTCGAGGCCTGCTGACTCCCGGTTCTGGATTTATGTGTTGCCATCTGGGTGGACTGCGCATCCAGGTGTGTGATGTCCCTGTGGTACCCGTGCCCTGAGAATAATGTCAGAGACTCACCTGAACACAACTTCTGTCCACTCCAGCCTCTAAGGGCAAACAGATTCCTCTCTATCAGTTGTCCAGGGAATAAACCATCACAGGTCCCAACAGCAGTCTTTAGCGATTGTATGGTCCTTTCAACTCTGTACCTAGTATGCTTGTTCTTTCATGAAATGACATGGAGCTTTGTTGCATCCCAGTAGTTTTGAGGCTGCAGTGCCCAGGCAGTAAGAAGCAACAGTGTGAGCCCTCCCACATTGGTATGAGTTGGGGTGCCCTGATTTCCATGAGATCAGGGTTGGGCTCCCAGATAGGATATGTGTGAGGATCAATGTAAGACTGTCTTTGATCCCTGATGCTTACTGACAGAACAGTCAGGAGTTTTCCTGGGGAGCTCTCCTTTACCTTTATATCACTGAGCACCATGACCAATGATGTTTGTCTGCTTCCTATGGTCCTCTTTGGCTTGCTGAAGGTGCAACAATCCTTGGGAGCTCTTCTCTTCGCTGCCACCGGGTTATCTTCAGTTATAAGTTATTGCAAACCCTGTTGATGGGAATATCCCTGAGTGGGTACTGTGTGTGATCACTTCCTTGTTAAGACTTCTCCCAGGATGCTGAATGAGAATGCTTTCTGTGGGGTCCCTAGGGTGCCACATAGAAGGAAGAACAGGTTGGTCCCCTGCTTTGTTGGCAGTGCTGAAGTCACAAGAGGCCAGTGGCCAAGGAGTGGCTTCAGCTGCAGGGAGGTTCCCTCCAGGGTTCCTGAGTGACAGGTCCCTGACAGTTGGGCAGAAGAGTCAGTGGAAGGCTCAGGTCTCTGAAGGTGACCCTCATGGCCTAGTTTCTGTGTCCCACCATCCTCTTTGGTAGTGAAGATCTTTTTATCCTCAATTCCCCAATGATCCGAGGTGACCCTGAGATCAGGGTGTGAGCCCCTGACATCGTTGGATGCGTGAGAGAGGGAAACTAAGCTTCTGGTCCAGGGTGGAATAAGGAGGGTGGTACTGCAATACTTCCAGAGCAGCTCTGAGGCTTCTTTGACTCTTGTTATTTTAGTGGCCCAGCTTGGTGAAGAGGTGAGAAGGGGCCTGTGGAGCCAGTGGCCTCGACACGGAGAATAGACAGAGTATCCTGGGAACACTGGCCATCCCACACTGCAGGCCTCCTGTGGAAGCCAGGCATGGAGGACCCACATATCTGTGCAGATGGTGGTGAATGGGGAGGAGGCGGTAAAGTTCTCTTTACCCAGAGGTCTTTGTAAGAGGTCTCTTCCTTTGTAATTGCGTTTGTTGTCTGCTGGTAGCATGCACCCTGCTTCTTTTTTTTTTTTTTTTTTGCTTTTTGCTTTTTGGGTCATACTCGATGATGCTCAGAGGTTACTCCTGGCTCTGCACTCAGGGAGTTACTCCTGGCGGAGCTAGGGGAACCATATGGGATGCGGGGATCGAACCAGGGTCAGCCGCATACAAGGCAAGCGCCCTACCCGCTGTGCTCTTGCTCCAGCCCCGCACCCTGCTTCTGTCCAGTGTTTCTGCACTCATCTTTACTGCTCAAATTCATGTTGGTATGAGTTGGCAATTCTAATATATTTCACCTATTGTTTAAATTTTTTTATTATACTACCGTGCAATATACAATTACAACAATGTTCATGATTGGGTTTCAGTCATATTATTCCAGCACCCACCCCCTCCACCAGTGACTTATACCCACCACCAGTGGCCCCAAATTCCATCACCTATTTTTTTAAAGAGTAGCCACCCGCCTTTCTCAAGTTCCACTCCCATTGTTCCCTCTTGGTAAAGTTGTGATTACAGGGATCAGGCCTGGGATTGTGGCATCATAAATATCTTTGATTTCCTATGCGTTTCACAGGAATTGGGTTATGTACTTTGTACAGGCCTATAGATAATTAATGTTACTTCTGTGGACATAGTACTATCTCAGAGGGCTGAGCATGTTCTTGGCCTGCCATTGACTTTGTTCACTTTCTGGCACCATATGGTTAACAGAACATTCTGGGGTTGGTCCAAGAAGAAAGAAACCCAAACAATAAAAAATCAAATGTTAGGGGCTGAGCGATAAGCGCGGCGTAGGGCATTTGCCTTTCACGCTGCTGACCCGGGTTCGATCCCGGCATCCCATATGGTCCCCTGAGCACTGCCAGGAGTGATTCCTAAGCAAAGAGCCAGGAGTAACCCCTGAGCATCACCGGATGTGACCCCCGCAAAAAGCAAAAAAAAAAAAAATCAAATGTTATCATGAAACAGAATAGCAACCAGTAATGAGCCATAAGGCCCAGTCTTTGTAGTATAATGTGGTTATATTTGAACCACTTACATAGATATATGACAAGCTTACTTAGATAATTCTAAGTATACATGTATTTACAAAATCATGTAATGCATATCTTGAAGTTTTTACAGTGTCTTCTTGTATTTTATTTCTTAACATAAATGGGAATGTAGGGCCATAGGTATATATATTAGGTAAGGTGCCGCCTTCCACGTGACTGACCTGGGCTCTGTCCTCAGGATCACATGAAGTCTCCCAGGAATTATCCCTGAGGACAGAGCCAGGAATATGCCCTGTGCAATGCCAAGTACAGCTCAAAAAAAAGAATATAATCTATATAGCTAAATTATGAACTGAATAGTTCATTTGTGAGACTAGGTGCCAACAAGGGAAAACTAAGTATACATTGTGCATTTTTGTTGATTAGGAAATGTAAGTTAGAATCTTAAGGGGAGTAATGTAATTGTACTGAAATTGATATATTCCTTTGAATTTTAGTTTGTGGAATATCACGTTTGATTACATGATTCACATTGAAAGAAGAGACTTTGTCCAATAGCTTGGCCAGTATGCCAAGCTAGCCAAACTTCTCTCTTGAGGATCACAGGGCTCGTAGTCCTTTGGAACTTCTAGGAATATTAGGCAAGTTGGCTCCGGGAGAGTTGAGTGTGAAAATTCCAAGCACTTCCTGGAAAAAATAAGTAACAAGCCAGAGAGATGGACAGAGGTTAAGGAGCATTCCTTGCGTATAGCCAACCATCTTTCCTCTCTCCACGTGATCCCCTAAACCAGAGTGGTCACAAAACAAGTACAAGCAGCACTTCCTCCTTTGGTTTTCACTTTGAACCACTGGCCTAAGTAGTCAAGAATTACCTAAAGTTTCTCCAACCTCTTGGGATCTCCTCACCACCAAAAAAAAAAAAAAAACCTCAGTCTACCCAAAGACACCCTTTCAGAATGTACCAGATGAAAATAATTGTATTTCCCAAATATTAAAGTCACTTTCCAGTTTCCTCAAAGGCAATGCCCCAAGGCACTCTTAGCAGGCTACATTGAAATTGTCAAGAGCATAGTATTCTTCAACACAAGCTCTCCTTGGAATTCTTGGATTGCTTTTCTCTGTGTGGATGACTGATCTATAGCTTAACCAAGTTTCTGACTAGGCAGCTCTTTTGGGGTGGGGTGGGGTTGTGCTCTAACTAGTGCCCACAGTATTACTTCTAGGAATATCTTTGGAAAGGGTTAGTCTATACTGAATGAACCTCATAAAGCTATAAAAGGGTGTCCTCCTTTTGAAGTGAGAAACTACACGAGTGTAAAAAACATGCTTCTCTGTCCACAGGCAAGCCTCAAAGGACAGCATACAGCTCCCACCAAGGATGTAATCCTTGGTTGCCTACACTGACCAAGTTCACCTAAACTTGCCTTATTTCTCTCTTGGCAGAGTTAGCATAGAATTTTCAGCCTTTTCTGTTCTGGGTGCAACTCTAAATTAGCTGTGGTGTATGGAATATGAACCGAACCAACCAACCAGAATTCTAAGATTACTGAATGTGCCAGATGTGTGTTGTACATATTGTGCTACCAGTATCTGTGTATCAGATGTCATGAGTCTTGATTTCTATCTCATTTCAGCGTTTCTACATGCAGATTGGTTTGAAATAGCCCGCATCTAGCAGTAAAAGAAACTGAGGATCATGGCATGAAAGGTTCGCTCAGGTCCCTGGATAAACAGGAATCAGAGCTCCGCCAAGTGGAGCCTAGAAAAGCACAACCTCCAATCTTGTGCTTTTTTTGTTGTTTGTTCTCTGTCTCAGCAAATCTTTGTTTTCTCACGCAAGAAAAATTACAGAGGGGAGACTGCAATCCTTTTGCCACAGTAAATCCTTTTTCTGTTAAGTCATGGTGTCGTCTTCACACTGGAGTCCAAGGTAAACCTCAGGTTATGTGCTTTCTAGGACCACAGGGCTAAGACATCAAGAAAGGCGTATGTAAGCGTTCTTGCGGCCAAGAATGGAAGCAGTGTTCACAGCTTGTGTTCTTGGCTACATCCTTTGCTCATGAGACTATCTGGGACCCCTAAGACTACCCCTGGGTTCAGTGATTAATGTTCTAAGTCTTCAGAGAAGTCAGAAAACATGTTATGCTTACACTTCCTGTTTGCTGCAGTGCAAGACTGGAGGTGAAATGCCTTAGGCCCATTTCACTCCAAAGTGAAATGGGTCTAAAGCAATATCCAGGAAAAATCAAGAAGAAACATCCAGTCAACTTCTTCCTCTGGACTCCTGCACACACGTCATTCCCTGAGCACTCAACGCTTCTTTGCTTATTGTGAGCAGTATTGCCTACCAGGTAGCTTAAGTTCATATTTGTATTTAATGTATTTTATATAGAGGAAACATTCTTTATAAATTCATATCCTTATAGCATGTTTTATTCTGTTTTTCTTAATTTTTTCTACAGATGATATTTTGTTATATTTATGCGCCTTTCCAAAAATTGTATTCTAATATTCCAATTTTTCTTCTACTCTTTATGAGTACTACCATTTATAAGCATAAGCTTCTCTTCCTTTCATATTTTATACTTTTGTTATTAAATACTTATTTTGTCTTCTGAAATTTATTTTGACTTATAAGTATAGTTTTAAATATTTAAGATAATATTCTTTGTTAGAAAGTGACATGAAAATATAGCCAAGACATCGTCACATACAATTAATTTATTTGGAGTAGAGTCATACTCTTAGTACTCAGGGGCAACTCCTGCTCCTACACTCAGCATTCACTCCAAGTGGTACTCAGGGGACCATATTTAGTTCCAGGAATTGACTGGAGTCTGCTGCATGCAAAGCAAGCACCTTAACTCCT